>CABHPR010018333.1:0-25184 GCA_902168415.1 Peromyscus melanophrys
AAAAAAAAAAAAAAAAAGAAGAAAGAAAAAGAAAGAAAGAAAATCATTTTTGATTAGACGGAAAAGGGGAAATGCTGTGGAATGGTCTTTCTTTAAACTATGAATATTTGTTGCTCCCATTGGTTAATAATTAAAGCTACTTTGGCCTATGGTAAGGCAGGATAAGAGCCAGGTGAGAAATCCAAGCAGAGACACAGGGAGAAGAAGAGCAGAGTCAGGACAAACACCATCCAGCCACCCAAGTAGCAAGATGCCAGCAGACCGGTAACAACATGGCCACATGGCAATATATAGATTAATAGAAATGGGTTAATTTACTATGTAATAGCTAACAAGCAATAAGCCTGATCCATAGGCCAAACAGTTTGTAATTAATATTAAGTCTCTGAGTGGTTATTTTAAAAATGACTGCTGCCCAGGCTGGACAGAGTGGGGATGAGTGGGACCAAGAAACTTCAGTCAACAGGGTGTGCTATCATACATCTTTAATTCCAGCAGTTGGGAGGCAGACACAGATGGATCTCTGAGTTTGAGGCCAGTCTGATCTACAGAGCAAGTTCCAGTTCCAGGACAACCAAGTTTGCCAAGAGAAATCCTGTGTTCAAAAACAACAAACAAACAAAAATATACATCCAAGAAAACAATAATAATAACAATAACAACAAAAGAGAAATTTAAAAAATAAAATCTCAATGAAATAAACAAACAAAAGGAATATTTGATGTAATTATACAAATTGATAAGTATGAAAATTTAAAATAAATAATCAGTACTTTAATAGAAACATCTGATATGATGTTAATTAGAAAGCAAGGTTACAAAGCAATGGGAAACTCTTGCTGTGATCTATAGAGGAAAGAAAAGAGCTATATTGGTATAATTTTGTAGCAAGATTCCAAAAGCTTTTCTGTCATTTTCCCTCATTGCTCCTATTTTCTTTTCTTCTAATTTTTTATTATTTCAGTGTTTACTATTGACCTTCATCCCTTATCTACAAATAACCAACAAACAGGTGTGCAACACAAATGTTAGATGTGTATTTACCCATTAAGGATGCTATTGTGAGCCACCTAATATTCCTAAATTTCAGATTTTTCTCACTAAGAAATGATAATAACACCCCTGCTATCCAGTTGGTGGAGAGTCAGGATAATGATTTATGTCAAACCGCAATGATAGAAAGATAAAACAACCCTAACCCTCCCCCAAACCAAACTATTTAGACTGTAAAGCTGGCACAGACCAGTTTGACTCAGCTTCCAGAGGATGAAATGTGGGTGACAGCACCGAGAATGACCCAAGGCTGATTTCTGAAGAGCTGATCATGATGAAAGGATTCGGTTATTTTCTTCCAGTAAAACAGATAATCAACCAATAACTCACATGTTATAGAATATAAAGTAAAACTTTTGTGAGAAATTATTGTAAGAATACTGGGCCTTTCAGTGGAGAGATCAGTTAAGAGCACTGGTTGCTCTTCCAGAGGACCTGGGTTTAATTCTAAGCACCCACATGGCAGTTCACATCTATCTGTAACTCAAGTTCCAAGGCTTCTGACACCATCACACAGACTTTCATGTATGCAAAACACTAATGAACATAAAATAAAAATTAATTATGTACTTAAAAAATATACTGAATAGCTCCTACACAATGATTTTTTTAAACCTGACAACTCTTGGACCTAAGCACTATATGTTTTTAATTAATGCATATGTGTCTGTGCGTCACATGTGTTTGGTGCTTGTGGAGGAAGAAGAGTATGTCAGAAATCTAGAACTGGAGTTATGAGCTGCCATGTAGATGTTGGGAACCCAACCCAGGTTCTCTGGAGGAATAATTAGTGCCCTTACCTGCTGTGGTGGTTTGAATGAGAAGGCCCCACAGACTCACATATTTGACTGCTTAGTCTCCAGGTGTTGGAACTGTTTGGGAAGATTTAAGAGGTAAGCCATGTTGGAGGAAGTGTGTCACTGGGGGTGAGCTTTGAGCTTTCAAAAGCCCGTGCTATATCCTGTTAGCTCTCTGTCTTGTACTTATGGATAAGATGTAAGTTCTCACTCTCTGCTCTAACATCATGCTTCCTGCCATGCTCCCCACCATGATGGTCATGAACTCTAGCCGTCTGGAATCCTGAAACCTCAGTTTAAATGCTTTCTTTTATAAATTCCCTTGGCCATGGTATCTCATCACAGCAATAGAAAAGTAACTAAGAAAACTGCTAAACCATTCCTCCACCCTCCACAAGCACTATATTTTTAATAATCTAAAATTTTAGTGCAATTCCACATTCTCTCATGCATGTTACGGTGAACATTTGTGGTAAAACTACACCCAAATAATACAAGTTTGAATCATTCAAAGGATTGATTGTAAGATTTGAATAAATATTAGTCACATATAATACACTACTTCTAAAAATTTTAAACCCTTTCTACTGTATAGATGAAAGGGAGAAAAGAGATGGCCCTGTAAGGGTCATTTTGCCCCTTCTGTTTAAGTTTTCTACCATGGATGTGGAGTATACAGTGTAAGCTCCTGAGTCTATTGCTTTTCTGTGTGGTTTAGTACAAATATCTTAAGTTACTCTAGATACTTCTTTTCTTCTGTTGGGCTAACCTCTCAGAAAATACCTGGTCTATTTTTATGTCTTATTTTTATAGAATAAATAATATAATATTATAATGGCCTTCCAATTCTTGATATGTTGGGGAGTTAGCATAGATAAGCCATAGGCTGTCTAGAATCCATCAGTTATTTAACTATACGTTATATTTTTCTATTTGGTAGAGTAAACATTGAGAAAGCAATTGTCCAGTTGTTACTGGGATCTCACTCCCAAATCTGCTTATCTCTCTAGTCTCTGTGATCTCTGTTTAATGAATTCAGATGAGACAGGGTGTAGGGTAGAAACAGGCAGTGTTTAATACAAAATAAAGTGAGGAGCTTTTAAGGGTGAGAAGAGTAATGAACAAAGGAGTCATTTCAGAGACCACCTCACCATTCACTAAATCATGGTCAAACCACAAAGGAGCTCTCTGCTAAAGAAAAGCATGTGGAGGTCAGAGGACAACTTTCAGGAGTCAGTTTTCTCCTACCATCATGGATCCATGTATCAGCATCAAGTCATTAGGCTAGTGGTTCTCAACCTTTCTAATGCTGTGATCCTTTAATATAATTCTTCATGTTGTGGTGACCCCCAGTAATAAATTATTTTGTTGTTATTTAATAACTGTAATTTTGAGACCATTATGAATCATTATGTAAGTATCTTATATGCAGGATATCTGTCTGATATGCAACCCCCAAAGGTGTCACAACCCACAGATTGAGAACCACTGCTTTAGGCTGAGCCATCCTGCCCTCCCTGAAGGAATGAAATTTCCATAGAAAACCTTATTTAGTTGTATCTTTATATTGTCAAAAGAACAGAGTGCATAATTCTTAGCATCCTTGCAGAAATACACCCAAAGGACAGTGTTTAGACACTGTCCAGGAGAATGTGTCAATTACAGGAAAAGATTGGCAAATTCTCAAATGAACTGTTATGTGATAAATTGTTATTCACAGAAGGTATAGATTAAAAATGAAACTACAGAATGGGTACCATTGCTATTAGATAGATACCAAAACCCACTCAGGATATGTTGGTATTTTGTTTATAGGAAACTTAACACCGATGAAAAGTGTTGGCCACTGCCTGTGAAATTCTTAGTGCTACCACATTACAGACTATGTTGTGGTGTAGAGGAGTTTGACAGAGGGCTAAAATTGTCTCATATCTTTTCAAAAATTCCCTTCTTCTTAAAAAACTAATACTGTACATTATTTATTCCAAATACTAGAACATCATTTGTTCTACATACTGTCACTGTAAATATTGTTGAGATAGTTTGCATGCTTTTTTGAAAATCAAATCTTCAATTTTAGTGTGTATTACACATTTATTGCATTTCTAAATCTAGACCAGGCACATTCCAGGTACCAAGTGGCTATGGGTGACCAGAAGCCACCATATTGTTTAGACAGCTCTGAGTGTTGGTCTAACTCAGTTTATGTCTACATTTTATTTATGCAGATTACAGTTGTGGCAAAGAGTTCTATAGACATCTCATGGAGGCCTATACTTTCTTTTCTTCTGTATCTCAGCCTGTGTTGCTGTTTGCCTGGTGATTTCTCTAGGCCCTGAGAGCAGGGGGTGAGCAGATGTGGAGACAATGACACAGACTTTGGGAGGTTGCAAGCAATCTCATTTATTTTTAGGAAAGGGTAAGCCTTATATACCCTATATACCTCATCGTGGGGATGAGGTCTTCCTTAGTGTTCATTACTAAGTTGATGCTTTCTGATAGGTTCTGGAATCTGTTGGCCATTTCTGGCCCCCACGTCCCCCTTTTGTCTATTTTTGCATGATGCCTATTTATTGCAGGAGCAGTATAGCACATGCTGCAGCTTATCCAAAACATGCAACAGTTCTGCCTGCCTCAAGCCTTTATGACATTTTTCATAACTCCAACTTTAAGACCAGAGTTTATATGCAATCATGTATAATTTTTTGAGATAGGGTCTTACTATGTAGCTCTGGTTGTCCTGGAGCTCACTGTGAATTCTAAGTTGACCTTAAACTCACAGAGATCCACCTGCCTCTGGTTCTGGTGCGCTATTGCTAGGATGAAAGGCATGTGCCACAACACCCAGCCCCAAAATCATATTTTTATTATGATTACATTCTGTAAATTGTAATTATGTATATAATTTCTTTACTTCTTAAAGTCATAATCTGTTCTTGTTCTGAATTGCTTGCAGGGTCCATAACAGTCTCCTTCTTCAGAACTACTAAATCTTATCTTCGTGTAGAAAAGAGAAATGTGAACTGTAGAAGTTATTGACATTAGGGTGCAGAGAGCTGAACACTTATATCCCTGGCCAGGCTACTCCTCAAAGGATGACTACAATAATAGACTTCATCCCTGGACAAGAGCCAAACCAATCCTCAGGCAGAACTTGGACTGTGACAAAATGAATTCTTTATGAAGAGAATGAAGGTGGGAATGGAAAAAGTTCTTTTTAAAAAAGATTCATTTATTTTTATTTTATATGTATAAATACTTGGCCTGTGTGTTTATATGTGTGCTACATGTATGCCTACTGTCCTCAGAGGCCAGAAAAGGGTGCCAGACCCCTGGAATGGAGTTATGTATGTGTGTAAGCCACCATATGGGTGCTGTGAACTGAACCAAGTCCTCTTCAGGAGCAGCAGATACATTCAACTAACTCTCTTGCCTCTCCTTGGTGTCTTTCAATCTGCCTGTTATGTCATTTTTTCTCCATTGTCAAGTCCTATCTGAGTCCTACCTCTGGCACTGGGTTGAGACATCACTTTCTGAACTGCTAGGACTATTACCAGATTAATATCTAGTAGGGGCTTTCTGGTAAGGAACAAAGCATTCAGTTTCTACTCCTTCCAGAACCAGTCCAATGGGCTTGTTAATCACCTGAGCAGGAAAATGCTCTTCAGGAAAGCCATTAAATTTTAGAATAGTACACAGTCTACCCAAGGATGAAGGGTGGCATAGACTGACTATGTTATTTAAAAGAAAGAAAGACAAAAACAGGACATCTACCTCCCAAGCACTAGAATTGATGGTATTTGGCACTGTGAAAGGCCACAGAGTTAATGAATTTGTTTGTATCCTACAGCACCATACAGAGTGAAATGAGCATGTGGTAACATTTAGAGTGAGGTTCTAGCAGCTGAAAGGATGTCTGCATGCAGATTAAGTGATCTTTGTAGACCTTGACTATGTTACAGAACTGTTCCCTGATTATGGTATGATTACTGGGCCTAAACATGAGACTTCTGTAAGGAAGTCCAATGGTCAGAAGGTTTCTGTGACCACAAGTATTTTCTCCAGTGGGAAGGTGTAGAAGCTTGCACACCTGCTTACAATGTCAGCTTCTAATGAACCTAGTGAGAAGCTGTGAGCTTGTGTTTCTTGGTAGAAGTCCAGGTAATAGTAAAAGATGCAGAGGAAAATGGGGCCAAATACAAATCTGAGCTTAGTATATGACACTCTTGACTATGCCTTCCTTATTTACATTATAAGAGAGCATATGTCTGCTTTCCAGGGCCCAGGTAGGGCAAGGAGTAGAAAAGAAATTTGGGTGGCAAAAAATGTGCTGTTAGGGTTTGATTGTTCTCTTAGTTGGGGTTTTTATTGTTGTGATGAAACACTATGACCAAAAAGCAAGTTGAGGAGAAAAAAGTTTATTTGACTTACACTTCAGCATTGCTGTTCATCATCAGAAGTCAATACAAGAACTCAAGCCTGGCAGGAATCAGTAGGCAGAACCTAATGCACAGGCTATAGAGAGGTGATAATTACTGGAAGCTTCCCATGGCTTGCTCAGCCTGTTTTCTTATACAACCCAGGACCATAAACCCAAGGGTCTCACCACCTACAAAGGGCTGAGCCCTCCTAATCAATCACTAGTTAAGAAATGCCCTATAGGCTTGCCTACAGCCAGATCTTATTGAGGCACATTCTCAATTGAGGTTCCCACCTCTCAGAAGTACCAGTTTGTGTCAAGTTGACATAAACTAGCCTGTACAATGGTTCTTGAAGAGATGTACATATTTTTTAACTCATATTTTTCATGGCTTACAGTGGGGACATTTCAATTACATACAACTTCAAGGTCAAATTTGATATTTTTAATATCAGATTCAAAAAAATAAAGACATCATGTCAATAACCATTTTAGAACTAAAGGACATTACAAGGGAAAGCACTGATGATAGTGAATGTGAAGCAATATTAACAGTGATATAACTCAGAAAAGTGACAATTACTAATATGGATTATTGAATACATCATATTACTAGATCAATACTAAATTTCTGTAGTCTTATCACTTTAGAATAATGCTATTATAGAAATTGCTTAGAAAATATTTATGAACAGTTTAGTATTATTACTATGATCATCATTATTATTATGCTTCATGAGACAGATTCTCTTTCTGTAGCCCATGATGGCCTCAAACATACTATGCAGCCTAGACTGCATTCAAACTCAAATACTTATAAGATTATAAGTCTGAGTCATGGCATCCAGCTGGCCTCAGTGAATTACTGTATCCTTGGGTTTTCAATTTACCAACAAATAGGTCAGACAGACAGACAGATAGAGGAGAGAGAGAGAGAGAGAGAGAGAGAGAGAGAGAGAGAGAGAGAGAGAGAGAGAGAGAGAAACAAAGAAAGAGACTGAGAAATAGAGAGAAGGAGAACACATATGGATTATGAATGGTTGTATGAGTTTCTTGACCTAGCTTAGCAACTATTCAGCAAATCTGAAATGGTATTTTATAGAAAATAAATCCTTTCTAAACATAAATTCTCCAATTGACAAATAGAACCCCAAAACTGCATCGTAGTTCTTAATTGTGATGTCAAAGCAATGGAATATTGAAATGGTTTGTCCTAGGCATGATGAGTTAGTTATGTGAGCTAATTATCAGCATGCTGGATTTGATTCCATGTGTCATTCAGGAAACAAAGGATGATTCTTTGGGGCTTGGAACATGGGGCATCTATTCTCCAGACATGAGCTACTGTGTTTAGTAGGAAAGGAGAAAGCTTCTGGTGTGTTGTTAGATCTCAATAGAACATCTCTGTAGCTAGAGTTTTCCTGCCTGGCCCACAGTCAGGACAAATCTCTCTCACCCGCCAGTCCCACAGCCGCTCAGACCCAACCAAGTAAACACAGAGACTTATATTGCTTACAAACTGTATGGCCGTGGCAGGCTTCTTGCTAACTGTTCTTATATCTTAAATTAATCCATTTCTATAAATCTATACCTTGCCACATGGCTTGTGGCTTACCGGCATCTTCACACGCTGTTTGTCACGGTGGCGGCTGGCAGTGTCTCCTCAGCCTTCCACTTCCCAGAATTCTCTCCTCCTTGTCCCGCCTATACTTCTTCCTGCCTGACCACTGGCCAATCAGTGCTTTATTTATTGACCAATAAGCAACATGTTTGACATACAGACCATCCCACAGCACATCTCTTCCCTTTCCACCTCATTGCCATGTTTGCTCAGCTGACTGAGTCCTTCAGTTAAGACATTCAGTTATTAAGTAGTCACAAATCATTACAGGATACCAGCAAAGATGACAAAATGTTCCATTTTTAATTCTCCTTCACACTGTACATGGAAACAGGGAATTTATCCATTTTCTTTTCACAGATACAGGGGTGGTTTATACCACAGTCACCATCATGTATACCTCCAAAATTGAGATATGCACAGCCTCCACTTTCCTGTAATAATTTCACTGTTGTCAAATTACTGTAAAACAAAACATACAATGGGCAGTTATTAAATTTTGAAACATATTGATGTGACGTAGGCCATGATTTTAAAAACAATTTTTATTGACCAAAATATACTGAATATAGAATTAATTGTGTTTTACTGAAGGTTTTTTGTTTTCTCTAAACTCATTTAAGAAAAGGTCTTGGGCCAGTGATACAGATCAGTGGATAGAAGCCATTGCCACCAAACTTGACAGTGTGAGTTCAGACTTCAGATACCACAGAGTAGAAGAAGAAAAGTGAGTCCTTCAACTGCCTCTAACTACAGATGTGCTGTGACATGGGAACACACATGCATGCATTCACACAAAAATAAATAAATATAATAAAAATTAAAAATTAAAATTAAAATGTTCTCTTGATCACAATTCAATTCTGTATCTATTCCATATTGTTAATTTTCCATCTTTAAGTAAATTTAATTTTCAGTATTACTAAATATCATTTTACACTAAAGTTTATTTCCTATGATGCTCTTTGGAATAAACACATTTTAAAAACAAGAAAAAAATAAATGTATGTGGCACACAAGACAGAGGTTCTTGGCTTGGGCAACACAGTGAGATTTAACCAGGGAAGGCCGATGAGATTCTGTATAAAAGAAGATAAAACAGGGAAGGAAATCCGCCAAACTCCATGGGCTGTGATATCAAAGGGATAAAGCTTCAACAAAAGATCATCATTTGTTGAGCACTGGATTCAAGTAAGGTAGAAACTATGTTTAGATTAACCATAGGAACAGCAAGAGAAGATAAATGAAACTAATTGGCCTCTGGGGTACAGACAGAACAGGTGAGGTACAGTAGGAGTGAGTATACACAGTAGAGAGCCATGAGACACCGTTATGGGTACAATCAGTAAAGCATGTGTGTTGAACATGAGCAAAGAGGAAAAGACCCAGTAGACACTAAGTATTCACAACATCCACATGGAGCACACATTCTGCATCATGAGCTCCTTACTTCCATGGTGATGCCCATTTGGAGTTCTACACAAGAAAGAAAATTTAATCTCATATCTGCTTACTAGGTCCATTAGAACCTGACATTGAAACAGATGCCCAAGCTACTACATCTTCCCACTAGAGGAAATGTTTCTGTTGGTGAAAGATCTTCTCAACACCAGGTTTTTTATACTGAATCCTCAGTTCCAACTCTAATAATCATGCCAAGATCAAGGGGCAGTTCCATAGCACAGTCAAGGTCTACAAAGATAAAATATTTTAACCTGGATGCAGGCCTCCTCTCAACCACTGGCACCTCACTCCAAATGTTACCTCTTGCTCATCTCTGACTCTGTATGGTGCTGTAGGCTGTAAATAAATTCATTAACTCTGTGGTCAGTCATGGTGGAAGACAGCATCCATCCTGGTGCTTTGGAGGTAGATGCAGAAGTGGGGCTAGCCTGTATGAAATGATACTTCAAATAGAAAAAACAAAACTAATATACCAACAATAATAATCTGTGTGCTTTGAATATATTAAAACATCTTGTAATGCTGTCTGTCTTTGGCCACCTATGTGACAATCTACTTGAAAGTGTCTTTAGAGGAGACAGAGGAAATTATTTTCTTGCATATTTGGAACCTAGCTGTCCACACTGGCTGGGCCACATTCAAACAGAAGTGACCAGACCTGCCATGTTCCCAGGCACTGAAGAAAAGATTCCTAGGACAGTTACCACTGTGAATACCAAGCCTCAAATAGTTTCTGCAGCCATTGAAGAAGACATTCAGTAAATGCCTCAAAGAAAATGACATCATGAAACAATCCAGCAGAAACAGTCCATTCAGTGCATAAAACTTCAGACATTAGGATTACCATCTAATACTTGTAAAGTAATAATAGTTGATATCTTTCCAGAGACAAAGGACAGGACAGGCTCAGTCACACCTGCCAGTAGTCCTAGCATCTGCAAGTTGGACACAAAAGGATCAGGTGTTCAAAGCCAGCCTCGGACTCATGAAAATTGCAATCTAAATAAAAACAACAAAATAAAAATTAAAATGATTTTTAAATGATATAAAAGGTAGTAAAAAACTATAATTAACTCCTCCATTTCTGGTGAGAGTGAAAACTTATGCAGCCACTTTGGAAAGTGACATGGCTGTTTCTCAGAAAATTGGTAATCAACCTACCTCAAGAGCAGCTATTCCACTCTTGGGCATCTCATATATCTAAAGGATGCCCCATCCTACCGCAAGGACATTTGCTCAACTATGTTCATAGCAGCTTTATTTATAATAGCCATTGTTATGAATTATTGCATGTGGGGAGACCCCGAAGGGTATCTAAAGTGTGCAGAGAAACATACTGGGCAGATGCAGTGGTGAGCTGGGCAGATACATGCCATGTGGGCATGGTGGCTGTGGCAGTGGTGGTGGCAAATAATTCACAACCCAGACACTGCATCCATGTGGAGAGTTCATTATAATAAAGAGATGAAGAGAAAGATAGGAAAGAGCGAGACAGAGAGAAAGAGAGAGAAGAAGAGAGAGAGAGACATCCAAGAGAGAGAGAAGAGAGAGAGACAGGTCAAAGGTGCCCATCTCATGGAGTAAAAGGGTAGAAGAGAGAGGGGAAAGGGGAAGAGTATTTCCTTAGAATCATGACCCAGGGCAGTGCCAAGGGATGGCTCAGAATACTAACATTGGTTTCCAAGGGGTGGGTCAGAATATTAACAGCCATGAACTGGAAACAACCTAGACATCCATCAAAAGTAGAACGGATAAAGAAAATGTAGTCCATTTACACAATGGAGTACTATGGAGCTGTTAAAAACAGTGACATCATGAAATTTGCCACCAATTGGAAGGAACTAGAAAAGATCATTCTGAGTGAGGTAACCCAGATGCAGAAAGATAAACATGGTATATACTCACTTTTAGGTGAATATTAGCTATAAACTAAAGGATAACCATGCTACAGTCCCAAGACCCAGTGAAGCTAAGTAACAATGAAGGCTTAAGTGGGTATGGGGTCAATGAATCTCATTGTGAAGGGGAAATAGAATAGACATTGCTGGTGGAAGGGGGAGGGTTCTGGATTGGGGTGGGTGGGCATGGGAACAGGAGGGGTCAGGTGGGGGAAGATGGAGGAAGAGAGTACTGGGGAAGACAACTGGAATGAGGGTCATCTCTGGGATGAGCTAGAAACCTAGCGCAACAGAAACTCCCAGGAATCTATGAGGGTGACCCTAGCTAACATTCCTAACAATGGGGGAAACAGAGTCTGAACAGGCCATTTCCAGTAACCCAGCAAGACATCCAGTGGAGGGATTGTGACCCTCAACACAGCTGCAAATCCTTCAATCTACAGTTTGCCCTACCTACAAAGGGTAAAGGTGGTGCAGAAATTATGGGAATGGACAACCAATGACTGGCCAAGTTTGAGACCCATACCATGAGAGGGAGCCCACCCATGACACCGCCTGGAGGACCAGGACTAGAGGCCAGACAGCCCAGAGACCTTGGATAGAGCTGAACATTACTGTCAAAAAAAGTCAATGAAATGATTCATAATAGTCTTCTATATTCATACATTGTTGCCTAGCCTAATTGCCATGAGAGAGGGCTCACCCAGCAATAGATGGAAACATGAAGAGACACACAGCCAAACCTCAGGAAGACCTTGGGGAATCCTGTAGAAGAGGGGAGGAATGATTGTGAGAGTCAGAGCAGAACAAGAAAACCACAGAATCAATTAACCTGAGCTCATAGGGACTCACAGAGAATGAACCAAAATCCAGGGAGCCTGCATGGGAGTGACCTAAGCCCACTGCATATATGTGACAGTTGTGTGGCTTGGTTTATTTTGTGAATCTCTTAACAGTGAGAGCACGAGCTTTCTCTGACTCTGTTACCTGCTTTTGGGTCCTGTAGATGGACTTTTCTTTTGGACTCCCAGCTCCCCAACAGTGACACAGAGACTTATTATCAATTATGAAAGCTCACCTGATAAATTAGGTTTGTTTCTTACTAGCTCTTATAACTGAAATTAATGCATTTGTATTCATCTACATGTTGCCACATGACTCATGGCTTTACCTCTCCTCCTGCATGTCTGTTCCCTCTCTGTCTGCTGGTGACTCATTGTGTCTCCTCCCTTCTTCCCAGTGTCCTTTGTGCCTGGGAATCCTGCCTAGCTATTGACTGTTCAGCTTCTTATTAAACCAGTAACAGTGACACATTTTCACAGTGTACAAAAAGAGGGACCCTTCTTCATACTGGGTTGCCTCATCCAGCTTCAGTAGGAGAGGAGGTGCCTATTCTTACTGCAACTTTATATACCATGGCTGGCTGGTATATCATGGGAGACCTGCCCTTTCCTGAAGAGAAAAGAGGAGGAGTGGATTAGAGGGTGGGAGCAAAAGGGAGGAGAGCAATGAAGAAAGGAAGATTTTGATTGGACTGGAAAAATTAATTAATTAATTAACTATTTTTGATTTTCTTGAGACAGGTTTCTCTGTGTAAGAGCTCTGGATATCCTGGAACTCACATTATGGACAACGTTGGCATTGAACTCACAGAGAGCTGCCTGCTTCTGCCACCAAGTGCTGGGACTAAAAGTATGTAATACCACCCCCCAGCAATAAATTTTAAAAATAGAAAAAAAAAGACAACCCCCCAAAAGAAACCAGTATTTGTTGGTTTTTGTTTATTTGTTTTTGAATGGTCATGTTGTAGAAGTTGGATAATAAACATTGTTTTTAAATACAATGTTGGATAATAAACATTGTTTTTAAATACAGTGTGTGTGTGTGTGTATTTAATATTTTTTATCTGATTGGGTGTTTTTTAATTTTATTTTCACTTTTGTTTTTGTTTTGGGGAGATAGAGAGAAAGACCTTGAATTTAATTGTGGAGGGAGGTGAAGAGGATGTGGGAGGAGTTTAGGGCAGAAAAGCTGATCAAAATATGTGAAAAATGAAATTGAAAATAAAAATATAACCATTGAAAGAGTTAGAACCACAGAAGACATGAGTTATTAAATGAAAATCAACATATAAAGCAGGGGATACATCCAGAGGAATTATTTGTTAGAGAGACTATAAAGGTCTCCAAACCAGCACAGCATATTGCCATTACCTTTGGTTACCCACCATAACTACATGGTAAGACCTGATTGCTGATACACCACACACTGTAATATCAGAACACAGAGAAGTCAATTTCAAATCAATCAGGAAACTTCTTTCCTTGAGCTATTTTTCAAAGGATGTGAAGGTGATTTGCAGGCTGCTGGGGGAGAATAGATGTGAATGGTCTTACCCAGCACTGAAGTCTGCATGGTTTAATATTGGCCAGCTAGGCAAAATGTGCCCAATGGTACCATTATTGTAAGATAACTAAGTGTTTTCTTATTAGAATTGAGATCTTTGCTACATAAGTGATATGGTGTTTGCTATTGTAATCCAAATCAATAGCAGATGATTGTGGAGTTCAAGGGCCCTAGGGTGGAAACTGTTACAACCATGTTGATAAGTGGGCATGTAGTCAAACTGTACTCTTAGTACAAGTATTTATGGTCTAGACCTGGTCTGCTCTCGACCTTGGTCAGGGAGGGTTCTTTTGCAGGAGGCAGTAATCGGTACAGAGCAGCAGAACTAGTCAAAGTTCAGAAGAGAAGAGAAAATGTGTTTGGCCCTATGAAGACATCTTCAACTCCCTCCCCTTCAACACCATCCCAAGACTTACGGAACAACAGGGAAGAAAAAGTGTAAAACAAATGTAAGAGCCTGATAGGAAAAGCTTTATGAAATCCTGCAATCTGGACAGGACAAGGCTTTCTCCCTCACAAACTCACAGCAGCTGTGGTCACCTATATGAGACCTGAACACGAACAAGCCAGCCAAAATTCCAGCATAGCTTGGGAGGGACTCTCTATCTCTTAGGAGGATAGTATTATAGGTGACTGCTATTGGAAATGGGAGACATATTCGTTATTAAGTTGTGGCCACTGGGAGGTATCCTTGCTCCAGCGGATGGCTACAAACATGCGCCAGTGGACATCATCAAGTAAGAAAACATGAGTTAGATGGGAACACCTTAGGTACAGTCAGGAAAGGTTGAGAGGGCAAGTAGGGGATGATATTATCATATTTCATTCTGTATATGTATGAGATTTTTAAGAAATGGTATTAATAAAGAAAATAAATGAACAGTTTTCTACCAGGTCAGAAATGAACAAACTTAGAGCTTATAGATTACAGCAACCTTGAAAAGTAGATACACATATATATTAATGTGATTTTATATTTATAAATTATTAATTATATAAGCTAACTACAGAAACAAGTCAAGTGTATGTTTAAGATACACTCATAATATCTTTCATGATGGTCAAGTTACTTCACATGATCTAAAGCTTTGGTTCTTTGTGTCCTCTGAATCTTAGAACACACAACCCTGAGCTGTATTCAGTATGACATCACTAGCAGTCAGCTTCTAAACTATTCCTCTTCCCTGAATAACACTTGCTCAAACACTGTCTGATGCATCTTGTCCTGACCTGTGAGCTCCATAGAAAATGAGTAAAGCTATGTGAAATGAGAGAAAAGCCTTTGCACACCATCCTCCCAACTCTGTACCAGTGTTAGAGTGTGAGGGTTCAGGAAACTCACAGTTTAGATGGGACATCTCCAATCCATTGCCATTCCCCTTTGCTTCCATTATATTTTAATCCAATCCAGTATCTGTTTGTAGTAAATTGGGACTGTAAGAACTTCTGTAAGGGAAATAACACATATTATGATAAAATGTCCATCTGTTTGGTGAGAAAAGAACAGGATAGCAGGCCCAAGCTATTCTTATGTCAGTTATTTGCTGTCCAGTCCTCCAGCCCTTCAGTTCCCCCAAGTTCATTTTTAAAGTGATTTCCCACTAGTATCTCATTTATGTAAAAACCGATGTCAGTTACTTAAGTTATTTAAAATGAAAACTTCAGGTGGCCAGAGATACTGGATTCATGAAATGATTTGTGACTGTGTTTCTCAGAGAAAATCTCACTGTGTAACCAAGGCTGATCTTTAACTCAAAATCTCACTGCCTCAGACCACTAAATGCACATTGCCTACCTGGCTCCTTAAGCAAGTCTGACACTTTATGAAATTATTCAAATACACATTTCAGAAGACTACAGAAGCATGTGGGAAGTCTTCAACTTTAGTGACCCCTTGTCTAAAAAAACAAATAAATCCAAATAAGTCCAAGTCCTCTGTGAAAAGCGATGCCTTATCCTCCATGTTCCAGCAATGAAGCCATGATGTTATTCAGATCCAAAAGTGAGAGAACTTGTGGAAGGGGGAGATATTTGGAAGTAATTACACTCATATGTCTTACATGTGACATACAAGTAGAATGATTACTATTAAAATTACTGAATGTATTTTAGGATATGAGTTTAAATTTACCAGTTTACTGTATCAAATGGAAAATTATAACATTACTTGACATTAAAATTTATTTTATACTGTAATTATTCAGACATGTATTAAATTGGTGAAGAAATTGTGCATCATATTCTAAATGACAAAGTTTCAAGTTGATCACTCAACAATTTCTCTAGAAAAATATCCTGTATGTATTTGAAGAGATTTCTTTAGTGACAAATATAAAGTTAAAGTCAGGATCCTGGCCACTCGTTTCTTTTTAAATATTCATTTCTAAGATAGATTTTTATGAAACATAAGAATATTAGGAAGTAAATATTATGGGCAGATTCAGTGAAAATCAACATGGGACTAACAGGAAAAACTGTTTAATTCCATGGTTCTCAAATAATTTCCATTTTGCAGATTGGCCCAGAGGTCAGTTACTCTCTCTATTGTCTTCCAATTACTCATCTCAGGCAATCTCACATTTGCATTCCAAAGAGCAAACCCTAAACTGTGTCCTCTCTGGGTGTAGTTGACACTCTATGGAGATAAACAACTGTCAGTCACATGATGTGCTATACCAGAGGGCTAAACTTATTCAGGGAAACATGCTTTCTGCAGGATTCTCTTGCAGATTCCTGTGAAAAGGAGGAGATTGAAAAGACAGAACTGTCTTCTTAGTAATTAGTCTCCTCATAACAGATCCTGATCCTGAAACTAAATAGGGAACAGGAAGGGATGGACTGGGAATCTCTTACTGCATGATTTTTGCTGGCATTAAAGGAAAACCACATTCAAGTGCTGAAGGACTCTTTTTTTTCAAAACACGTGGGATCAGTATCTCACTATCCAAGGGTTAGAGAAGGAGTCTAAAAACAAAGAAGCATGTAAGAGTCTATGGTACCCGTTCATTATCATCATCTATCTTCAAAAGGGATAAACTGCAGTCCTGGCAGGTCTGTTTACATCCATTCCATTGTGTATTTTCCATAATGACATAATAACACTTTATGCCACAGCAGAACAAATGTCCTTCAACAGGTTTCCCTACAATAGATAAGGCAATGGTGAAAATTCTTATTTTCGGTATTCTGTTATTAGAACTGTAGTGATATTTTGTATATGCTCTAACATATAAACCTTGTCTTAAGATCAGAGGGCAGAGCCAGCCAGAGTTAGCCATAGAGGCCAGGCAGTGGTTGCACACACCTTTAATTCTAGCACTCAGAAGGCAGAGGCAGATAGATCTCTGTGAGTTCAAGGCCAGTCTGGACTACATGAGATTAATCCAGTCTTCTTAAAAGAGAAGCAGAGTCAGGCAGAGGCGGTTCACACCTTTAATCCTAGTACTTGGGAGTCACACGCCTTTAATCCCATTAATCCAATCTTCTTAAAAGAGAAATAGAGCCAGGCAGTGACGGCTTATACCTTTAATCCCAGTAATTGGGAGTCGCATGGCTTTAATCCCAGGACAAGGAAGGTTGAGACAAAAAGTGATATGGCTGGGTAGAGAAAGGAATATAAGGTGGGTGGAAACAGGACTCAGGGGCATTCAGTCTGAGGATTCATGGAGACAGGATCTTCCCCTTTTCGCTGAGGAGTTGGCAAGGTGAGAAGTGGCTATAACTTATTTCCTCTGATCTTTCAGCATTTACCCCAATATCTGGCCCTGGGTTTTTATTATAAGACTTATTAGGATTTGTGCTACAGAAGAATGTATTTGTTACACATCTATAAATAACTAATACCCCATGGCTCTCAAAAATTGAGATACTAGAATGAGACCCCTACACACCCATGTTCTATGCAACACTGTTTATAATAGAGATATGGATAAAATGTAAGTGTTCATTATGAATGAATCAATAGAGACAATGTAGCATATACACATAAAGGAATACTATTTATCCTTGAAGGGGAAGAAATCCAACCGGGCATGATGACTTATGCCTACAAGCCCAGCACTTCATAGGCTGAGGCACGAGGTTCATCTCTAGTTTGAGGTCAGCCTAGGTTAAGCTGTAATTCTAGGCCAGCCTTGGCTGTAAGGTGAGTTCCAAGGCAGCCTGGGCTACAGAATGAAAACATTGTCACATGTAACCTCCCCAAAGAGAAATCCTGACCTAAATGACCAACTGTATAGGAAGAGTCTCCCAGGTGACTCCTGACTGGTGCGCAGTTAGTGTCAGGACTAAGTGTTCATTACTAATTAGTGTCAGGAATAAGCCAGTTCATTACTAATGAGACAGCAGAGTCATTGCAATAACTTTCCTTTCTCAGAAGTCTACAAGAAAGTCTGTCAGAGAAGCATGGATGAATTTGAAGGTAGAATGCGAAGTGAAACAAAACAGAGCCAGGACCATGCATTTTTATTTCACCCAGATGAGGTTTATAGCACAGCCCAATTCTAAGAAGCAGAGGTTTGTAAGATCCCAGGGGCTGGAGGGAGGGGAAATGAGCATTTGCTGCTCAGAGGCAGTTACATGGATGATGCAAGGCTAGATCTGCAGTAATGCCCTGTGCCCACAGTGGCCCACTTGCTACTGTACACATACAGCTGTGCTCTGGTCTATGTTAGATGCTCTTACCTTAATAGATATAAGAGACAACCAAGGAAGCTTTTGATGGTGATTTTCTGTTCTCCTGCCTTCAAGGGAACACCCATATGCCAAAGTATCAAATTTGAATACCTTAAAATGTGTGTATTTTACATAGCTACAACCTCTCAATAAGATGTATTTGTTTGATCTGTGCTGGGGACCCCCTTTCTCTATTAACAAACTTTTATGTCCAACCCTTGTTTTTCTGAGAAGAGATATCATCACTCTTAGTTCAGGCTGGCTCGGAATTTGCTGGACACCTAGACTGTCCTCAAATTTGCAATCCTCCTGCCTCAGTGTTCTAATCACAAGCATTGCAGAATCATGCTGCCACTTAGAGATGATAGTTAGTTTATTCTAAAATAATAATATAAAACACTTTTGATGAATCTGGAATGCTTCAATGACTATATTTGGACTTCATCATTTTCTTTGTCACATATTTAAAATTTACCAGTTTTAAAGATAATATTAGTCCTTGAATAATGGAGATTGTCAACCCCTGCTATCACGTACAGTGAGATCATATTCAAGAGTTCTTTGTGTACATTAACTTTTGAAATAATACTTAATAATGAATGATAAACTGTGTCAATTAATGTTCACCAGTCACGATGCAAAGGAAAGAAAGGTTCCTTGTAATGCTTGATATTTTCATCTCTGTGTCATTCAGTGACAGAGATACACCAGTGTGGGCACCATGGTGAAGCTCCCATGTGTGCTGCAGTGAGCTTCACTATGGTCACAAACAGGCCAACTCTGTGATACCAAGGCAGAAGGAAAACAAACACACTAACACAATTATTTTTATGACTGCATCCATGTAAATGCTTTAAGTCCATTTCACCCTAAGAATTTGGTAAACACTCTCTTATTGGAAACTTCCATGTTCTGTCAAAAAAAAAAAAAAGTGGGGACTCAGATTTGTCCACACATGAAAATGACCTGAATTCTCAGCTCTGCTAACTTGAGCTTCCATCCCTTGGGAGCAGTCGAAGACAGGATGGTCACTGAGTTCTAGAAACTAAGATTTTCCTAATTCAAACTGTGATTTCCAGGGTTCCTGGATCCTCCATGAGACAAGGAAACCCTACCCATTAGCTCAGGGATCACCAGCATTGTTAGATGCTAACTGGACTTCAAATCTTCTGGAGAAGAATCAATACAGAATAATGCAGTTCTTTATTCAAGATTCCTTTCTTACCTGTGTGCTGTACGCAATCTAAAATGACCTTAGTTTTCTCACAGTGTCTGTTCTGTTTTCTGTTGAGGGAGTATGGCTCCTTCTGATGTTTGAGATCATCACACTCTCTAGATTTATTTCTCAGTAATTCTTCCTTTAAGTAGTTGTCATTTTGCAGGATGTAATAATTTTGAGTGAGGTTGTTTAGAGTTTTTTGCAGTTCATATTTTTCTTGACTATACTGAAAAACTAAAATTAGTAGCAGACATAACTCAAAAAAATGCCCATAAGGAGTAAATATCAAATTTATGATTAGAGAAAAAAGTTTTACGTTGAAACCAACATATATCATCATTTTAATTGCTATTTTAACACTAAAAAGGTAATTCTTCAATTAACGCATTATAAAAGTGGAAACACGAATTTTCCCCTATTGTCAACTTCAGTGTAAAGTAGGTGAAACAGCTAAATAATATTATGGTGGAAGCACCATATGTTCTGATTAATTCATTGTTTTCACAGCACAAAACTAACAAATAAATACTTAAGAAAAATGTTCAGAGAAACCTAACACAACATGAAAATTTAAACCAAGAAGTAACAGCACAGTTATCATTGGAGCAGATGGACTACCCACAGGAGGACAGACAACAATACGCAGATATACAGCTGTGGTGGAGCCCGGCCCATCAGCAGTTTTCTCTAAGGACGTGATGGCATCAAATGAAAGATAAAGATGAAGTTCCAGACCTTCTACTTCTGTGTACAAATTCAGTCTTTTCACTTAATCATGTCCTCAATATGGTCTGGAGGAAAGTCCACAAAATGACATAATTTATTTTTACAGCTCTTTCTTATAGCATGTATATGTCAGATTCATAATCACCTGAGTTCCCAAAGCAGAATATCACCAACACATCTATTATCATAAGGAACATGATCATTAGTAGGACAGAATAAGGCAGTCCAAGGCAGCCCCAGTCACTGTAATGTCCAAGAGTTCATGGGTCCAGGGAAAAACAAAAAACTTACAAATTACAGCCCACCTGGAATGTCACCTTGTGACAGACAAAATAATGGACAAAGTATGATCTTTGTGGCATAACTAGTGTCTGTTGGCATTACCTAAGCAAATGATGTATTTGAATTACTCACTGTATATCAGCCACACTGAGATTGCCATCATCAGAAGTAAGCAGAGGATCCCGAGAGCCACTGCAATGAGATGTAAGGAGATTAAGCATTCCTAAAGACATCAAAATCATCACTAGGACCATCCCATGGTCCACCACTAGCCATAACCTGGGGTATCATATGAAACAAAGGGATGGTACCTCTAATGTTTTAAGTAAAATTCTAGAATACAAACCAACTCCTACACCTAAGGTTTGGGCAACATCTCTGAAGAGAGGATGAAAAGATTATAAACTACAGAGACTCAGGACCTCTTCTCCAAAAGAAGGAAGCTGCACCCAGGCAATCTCAAGAATATCATAGCCTAAGCATGACATGCCCATCTACAACACCAGAGGACATGCCAATATGCACAGGGGAAATCTCTACATGACCCCACTCCTAGATGAAGAACTATAGGCAACTGATGACAGCTGAGAAAGAAAACAAATCTCTCCTAGGGATGAGCCCATAAGTGAATATCTAATACAAAATGGTCAGCTCTAAAACATATGCATGTATATAATGCTAAATGGAATCACAGATTGCATTTATACACACATGCAAACATGTAATTAATAATTAAATGAAAAGGAAATAATACAGACAAGACATTAAAGGAGCAGGATTAGGAGGTACTGGAAGCAGAACAGGGTTAAAGGGGAACAGGATAGAATAGTAATGGATTAAAGATGGTCAGTAAATTATATGCTTATATAAAAGTCATAATGAAGCCCATTATTTTATATAATTAATAAATTATAATAAACCATAAAAAGAAAACTTTAAGCTTTAAATTTCTGAATGACATACACTCATCTGTTTATAGCCTATGTATAGAAGCAGTTCCTTAGGACTTCAGAAAATTTTTGCCCCTTCAGCCTTGAACTCTCAGTCTTCTTGCCTTAGCCTCACAGGTAGCTGGAATGACAGGCTCAAGCTACCTCATCCAGGTGCACACAGTTTCAAAAGTTCATCTTACAAAGCATTGAAGGCATAAGCAAGATTCAGGTAGGAAACTCCAAACTGTACTTAGCAGTCCACAAAGAGATTTCAACCCAATATGAAGAGGAAGGAAAGATCAAGCAATGGGCTTGAGAAACTGGGAGCCAGTAGGAATATTCTGAACTCTATAAGGGTCTATCCTTGAAGACTTCCTAGGAGTCAGCTCATTTCTTGTCCATCAATTCTGTTTTTCTCAAGAAAATAAGACATTTATCCTTGTGATTTGAGGTCTTGGGTTCTAAGCTCCCACATCTCATTATCACCACACTAATGTAGCAAAGTGTTCAGTTTAGAGTTTAAATATAACAATATTTGAAGGGCAAGAGAAATAGAGAGTGGAGGACTACCTCCTCTTCTAACCTGACAGTTGTTGCTGATGATTGGCATTTAAGTTTGATGAAACACTTGGAATATCTTGTTTTAGTAAGAGCTTTGTTTTTTATCACATACTTTTCATTTCTTTAAGATTTCTGTTAGAAAATTCAGTGTTTCTTCAGATTGTAGTTTCTCCTTTCTTACAGCCTCACATTTTTAACCATATTTTGATAAAAACAACTGAATCTTGGTTTCTCAAATTTATAAAAATATATTCAAGGCATGCAAGGTGACCCACAACTATAATCTTAGAACTTCAGAGGCTGAGCCAGGAGGATCGAAGATTCTAGGCCACCCTTTGTTACATAGCACAGTCAAGATTGGTCGTGGCTACTTGAGACTCTGGCTCAAAACAACAAGAACAAGGAAACAAAAACCAAAACAAACGAAAAAACAAAAAAACCCAAACAAACAACAATTTAAAAATAAACTAACACAAAGCAAAATAAATTACTGACTTTTCCTAGTCTCATAGGCTACTTTTAAAAAGTTTTTAACTCTTCACTTCTTTCCACTGTGATCACCTATTACCAGCTGACCATCAGCAGTAAAGCTAGGACCATCTTCAACGTCTGGTGTGTACTGTGAGTAGGAGGAGAGCATTCACCTTTGTGTCCAACCTCGCTGGGAACTTGAGTCTCATCAGACCTGATTGGATTCTGTGACTCTGAAGAAGACTCAAAAACTCTTGAGTTTAAATAAATCACCTTCTGATTGCTCATCTTGGAAAGACACAATGAGGTTTAAATTAAAACCTTGTCTTGGGATGTTGTCTAGGTAAAGAAAAAATTAAAATGTTCAAGTTTAGAATATTCTAGAATTTGATGCTGTGGTAGGGTAGATGTTTATTAACTCCTTTAAAGATCTGAACTCTGCAAAGATTATGGACAGTGGCTGACATCCATAAGATATGAAAAAACATTTTTACCTAGTGGTCACATCAATGATTGTTGAGAAGTTTGGGAAAACAGTTTGGATTGACAAATAAAGGACTGGGTAGTGACATGGCCATAAGAATGCCTGACAGAACTGGTGCCAGCTTAGTAACTGACATGATCTAAAACTATTATTAATACGTCAAAATGCAAAACTTCCTTAAAACCAAATCTCTTTGCTTTTAAAGCTTTTGTAAATATTGTGATACACACATAGATATAAAATGATCTTGTCATCTTTTGACCACATTTACAAAGTGTATGCCAGAAACAACGTCCAAAGGATTATATGAAAGGAATACTACAGGAAATTAAAATTCCAGATTCCAGATGGGATAATAAAAGTCTCCTGAGTAAAAGCCAAAACATCTGTATTCATAATCACAAATGATCCCATGGACATGAACATTCCACACAGAACAGTATAGTGTATGATGTTACTCAAGGACCCTATATAAAAGTAAAATTTCTACAGTGGTACAGGCCTTTTGTCCCAGAACTCAGGAGTTAGAGGCAGGAGGATCTTTAAGGCCAGAACATCTAGATATCAAATTTTCAAATATCCAGGACTACAGAGAGGGATTCTGTCTCAAAAAAAATAGAAAAAAGAATGAAAATTTATCACTAGGCAGAATAAATATTCATAAATCATTCATTCTTAGGATACAAATTATTAAATCATAAGTACTTACGATTTACCTTGCTTATTCCATTAAATATTATTTAAAGGGTCAACAAATAAACAGGTAGTATTAAAAAATTATTGATGGACTCAATTCATTTCTAGTACATATAACATATTTTAATTGATGTAATTTTCTAAACTCATTTACAATTTCCCTAATTCTATAAAAATAAAATGATTTCCTATTATAAATTTCTGCAAAGTGCATAAGAAAGTATGTAAACCACTTGAACTAATTACAAAGTAATTAATTCTACTGATCACTCTTTTTAGATCACACACAATAAAAATCATAACATATAAGAGAAGATACCTTTCTTGAAGCTTAACTCAAATGTTTACAGGCAGACTTAACACAGTTCTAATATGATCAATTGTCCTTCCTATATATGTTATGTGACTGCTGTGCAGGCCATTTGTAACTGAATGGCATTTCTCTCAAATAAGTAAATCATATGATAGAGATATTTGAAGGAATCGAAGTAGCTGTTACCTATTCCCCGGTCAGGTGGTGATGTAGATGGAGGGAATCGAGAATGAGGAACAAGTTGTTCTTTCCAGCTCTGTATCCCCTCAGAGGCTCCAAATGAAACAAAGAAGAGTGTGTCTTCTGCATGATACTTCAGCTCTTAAAGTTCTGCCGCTCTGCTTTACCAAAGTGAAAAGAGGAAATTGTCTGTTGAGAGCTGATACTGAAAGATAGGAAACATGAACTATGCATTCCTGCATATGAAATGATTCCCACTTCACATGCAGCAGAATCATTTTTGTAATTAGTATTTGATGACTCAAAGGATAAAGGAAAAAACATTTTGAGAAAACACTGCCAATATCTTCAGCTAAAATGTAATGAAATTAAAAGAAGCCATTGGTAAGAAGAGATAACTGAAACAGCTCTATATAAATAGGAGGGTATATAGAACAAATGGGATGACTAAGTTCTTCAGTTCCAAATTTTAATAATTTTCAGAAATTTTGTCTTACATTAATATTGCAGAGGAAATATTTTTGGTTTTGAATTGTGTGTATTGAAAGTAAATGTATATTAGGAATGCCATAAGGTAGTCCCATTTCCATTGTGATTTTTTTTTGTGTGTGTGTAGTGTTTACAATGAAAGTTGATGTCTTTCCACATTAGGTGGTTTCATTGCTGTCATTTCTATGAGGCTGGGCAATCAAACCCAAGGTCTTGCACATGCCCTTTAAGAAGAGATGGACCATGAGCTACATGCTCATCCTTTGAGGGTTTGTTTGTTTGTTTGTTTGCTTAGTTTGCTTTTTGGTTTTGTTTTAGACAGGGTCATGTTTTATAACTAATAGCAGCTTGAAATTCACTATGTAGCCCGGCTGAATTCAAACTCACTGTTCTCCTGTCTCATCATCCTCAGTTCTATGTTACAGATATACATTATTGAAACAGTTTACACTGTGTGTGTGTGTGTGTGTGTGTGTGTGTGTGTGTGTGTGTGTGTGT
>CABHPR010018345.1:0-14287 GCA_902168415.1 Peromyscus melanophrys
TGTGCTTTAAAAAAAAAAGAAGAAGAAAAGGGGGAAAAAGGTAATGTGAAAAAGAACCCAAGCAGAGAGGAAGGAATTGGGGAGGGGCCACCCAAACCCCTGGGTCCCATCTATAAGCCCTGACTTGAGTCACGCCTAGGACCTCCAGCCTGGGACCTGCCCGGCAGGAGAGGGCGGGAAGCCAAGGGGCCCCAGGTGGGCCTGATAATTCCTTTCGACCAAGCAGCGAGGGTGAAGAGAAGGGGAGGGGTCCCAGGGAGCCAGAGCCCACGAGCCATTTATTGCCATGTTTTAAAATTCGTGCAAAATATCTGAAGCCCTGGATAGAGAATACAAAGTGATATTTTTCCAAGAAACATAAAACTAGGAAAAGTGATGGGGGGGAACATTTTCCCACCAGAACCCCCAACCCCCACCAGGTCCCAAGCAGGGTGAGGCCTCCACCCTGGTCTGCCGAGCAGAGAGACTAAGCTACAATCTGGTCTGGGCAGGAAGGGGGTATAATCTGCAACATCATCTCAACTACCAACGGGAGGAAAACCAGTCAACTGTACAAGTCTATCAACTTTAAAAAAAAAAAGAGAAAAGCTGTAAAAGTCGGGCCCTGTGGGTAGGGAAGCAGACAAATCCCCGGCCAGCGCCGGAGTCCAGAGTGGGTGCCAGGCTGGCCGCTGCTAATGCAGGAGCTGCAAGCCGTCTGGCCAGAGGCTACCGCAGGTGGGAGCCTTGGCGAAGGCAGCCAGGGGACAGTCGCCACTACTAATCACCACCCTCGAAGCCCTCTTCCTCTTCAGGTACTGGGTCTGCATCCCAGCAGGTGATGTCGATTTCTAGGATATATTAGGAGAGGAGAGGAGATAGCTGGGCAGATCTATCAGTTGTATCTCCCCAACCTCTGAGGGCTGTGCCAACTGTGTTTAGTGGCACTGCTGGCCCTCACATCCCATTCTGTCGCCAGAATTCCCATCAGTCACCCAGGGAAGTACTACCTGGAGGCTTGTTGTAGAATACAGGAGGTGGAGCCTTTGCACACAGCTCTTCTGATTGGGCGAACTCTTCCTCTTGTGATTGACTGAAGTATCCTTCACTGGCCTGTTGGATTAAAAAAAAAAAAAAGCATAGGTTACTAGGCCCCCCCCCCGGACTACAGCTGATCTATCAGGCATGAGCCTGTTTCCCTGGCAACCAAGGATTCCAAGAGTGGTTGCTGGGGAAACACAGATGCCTGCCAGGGAACAAATGCAGAGATGGAAAGGGGAGTGGAATAGAGCTGCTTCTCAGTACGGATCTACAAGCCATCAGCCCTCCCCCTCAGCCCTGACCACTGTTCCTCCACCCCGGTCCCACCTGTGTCCCCTCCTTTTGAGTGGTCTCTCCATTGGTCAGCAGGTGAGGTTCTGGCTCCAGCTCCTGCTCCAGGACCTGGTCTACCTCCTCTAGAGCTGAGGGCATAGTTAGGACCTGGGAGGCAGCCAATGGCTCCCCTTCTACTTCCTCCTCTGGGTCACAGAAGGTGGCTGGAGGCTCTGGCAGCTCATCAAAATTCAGAAGGTTGGCACAGCCTTCGCCCACTGGTGGCATCGTCTCCTGAGCTGCCTCATCCAGCAGAGGTACCTCTGCCAGGGAGGCCTCAGCACCTGAGGGTGGTGTGGGCACCCTGGGCTCAGCCTGGGGTGCTGAGGCCTCTTCCCCATTGCCAGGCCATAGATCAATGAGGCCGGCGGTGGCAGGGGTGACACTGTTGGCAATAGTGGTGTCAGTGGTGGCAGTGGGGATCTCAATGGTGTCAGCTGCATGGGCATCAGCTACTGAGGGGACAGAGGCAGCAGGCTCTGCGGGGGCAGCCAGGACAGCCTGCTCCGGGGATTCTGTGCACATCAAGTCCTCCATGGTGCTGCTTTGCACCCGGGGAGGTTCCTGTGCCTGAGGGGGCTCCTCCGCACACCCAGCCCAGGCCCGAGGGGTTGCTGCTGCTTTGGCCTCCTTGCTGGTCTCTTCACCATCCAGTCTGGGGGTAGACTCCTGGGCCTCTGTCACAGTGCACACGAAGGATACAATGCAGTCAGCCCCCTTGGAGAAGGACAGATGCCCTGGGCCAATCTATAGTGCCCTGCCCACCCACTGAAGAGTATGGGAGTTAGGGACGCCTGAGGAAGAACTACCACAAGGGCATCTTTCAGCATCAGCTGCACCCCACTATCCCTTCATCAGTTCTTTTTAAACCACTGGGTAGCCCAGGGAGGAAGGCCACATGACCACTTCAGTGATGAGCCAGTGACGTTTAGAGAAGGCAGGTCCGATGGCAACACCACAGCTCTTCTCTGCTACAGCCACTTCCTTAGCAGTGTGGTGCTGGTGATGAGTAGTCCAGTTCCCCTTGAGCTATGTTACTGTGGCAACCAGAGACTGAGGGAAGGACGGATGCAGGTGGAACCCTTCTCTCACCTTGAGCTGGTGGGGGTGGTGGAGGTGGGGGTGGAGGCTGTGAGGATGTAACCTCATCCAGGGCCCTCTCAATCTGCTCAGTGACAGGGGTGGATGCTGTGCTGGAATCAGATGGGCTCCGGGTTGGAATGGGAGTAGGCGCCATCCTCCGGTGGCTGTCCAGGTGGCTGCCTGTGGAACAAATGCCCAGGCTAGTCAGTGAGGGGTGGGGAGCCAGGTGGGATCAGGACTGTCCTCCTTTTGTCTTGAGTATGGGTGGGGGCTGTGAGCTCCCCAGGCCCCCCCAGGGGCCAGATTACTGCTCCAGACCCTGTAAACCAGGCCCCTGGGGGCCAGTGCCCTGCAGGGCCAGGGACAAGTGGCAGGTAGTACCTGCTCTGGGGCAAACACCAGCAGTCAGCAGTCAGGCTGGGGGAGAGGGGCTGCTGGGAAGCGGGGCCCTCCTTACCCCACCCTGCCGAGGCCTGGGACTGCTACCTACATGGGAGGGAGGAAGAGAGGTTTGGGGTGCGGTGACAGGTGATATAGGGAAAGGGAGTCCGTGGAGGGGAAGAGGAGGAAGAGGAGGAGGAGGAAGGCCCACTGTCCGATGCCTTTATGAAAGGGCAGTACGGACGACCTGCCAAGAGAGACAGACAGAGAAAGAGACAGAGGACAAGAGAGGGTCAGTCTCCCCCACCCCTGCCCCAAGGCCTCACCCACCCCCAGGGCCAGCCCTAGATGTCCAAGCCACCTTCAGCCAGGGTCTACATTCAGCCAAGCTGGGCCACAGCCTCAAGCCATCTGATGCCTCCCACCAGCCAGCACCAGAAATGCACATGAGCACACACAGCCAGCCTCAGAGTAGCAGCACAAATGAGTATAGTCTGCCATGCTCCGGGGACCCCAGCACATGACCAAGCACACAGTGGATGCAAACACTCAGACCAGCAGACAAGAAAGAGAAAAAGCTACACAAGGAGAAGCCAAACAGGGACCCTAAAGACAGCTGCTCCAGGATGCTCAAACTAAAAGCCAGGGCAAGATCCCACCCTACATGCGTCCACAGCCTTTAGGCCAGACTAGTCCAGCCCGTCATGGAAGCACCCAACACCAGCAGTGTGTCTGCATCTACACCAAAGCTGCCCAACCGGCCTTGCGAATTAGCCATCGCTCAGCCAATGCCCAACAGTGACATGGCCCCCCAACCCAGGCCCTTTGTGGGTGCTACCACCTGGAGAGCTGTGGGTGGAAGCACACGGAAGGGGTCTTGCCTTCTCCAAGAAGTCCTTGGGCAAGGCTTGTTTTCCAAGAAGTCATCCCAAAGGGATTTAGGGCCATAGTCTGAGGAGTATGGGTTGGGCAAGGATAGGCCAAGGACTACCTGGTCGGTGGCTGAAGGGTGAGGGCACATCACAGCTGCCAGTCGAGGCGGACGCAACGCGTTCTTGCTGTCTAAAGAACTCCCGTGGGTTATCAGGTCGCTGGGCAATAATGGCAGCTGCCTCCTGAGGGCACAACAACAGAGTCAGAGTGCTGGGCAGGGCCAGCTGGTGAGGCGGCCCTTGCCCATCTCACTTGTTACTCCCCAGCTCTCACCTCCACCTCGGATTCTGACTTCTTCATCTGGGACTCTTCCTCTTCATCTCGCTGGTCACCCTGGAAACCAAAGGGACAATGTCCTGAGCATCTCTTCTACAACCCAGAAGGATCTCGAAGGTGGCGCTTTGCTCCCCTTAGTACCCAGCCTTCTCTTCTCCTTCAGTGCCTTCAGCCACCTCATCCCCAGACTGGCCAGGCCTTGGGAACCTGCTTCACTTACTTCCACAGCTAACCAGGCACCCGGGACCGTCTGGAGCACCCCTTGTCTTTTAGCCAGCTTAAGCCACCACAAGCACTGGCTGAATATGGCCTGTGGACTGGATATTGTTCTGATGCCATGTTTTAAATTTGGTTATGTGTGTCTGTTCACCACGTGCATGCAGTATCCTCAGAGGCCAGAAGAGGGCGTCAGATCCCTAGAACTGGAGCCACAGATGGCTCCCAAAATGTGGGTCCTGGGAATTGAACCCCAGGTCGTCTAGAAGAGAAGCCGGTATTCTTTACTTGCTGAGCCATCTCTTCAGCCCCTGATGGCAAGTTTTTAAACCCACATAAATTAAGATGCTGCCACTTAAAAGTTCAGTTTTGAGCAAGGGGTGGTGCTCCTTTGATCCTAGCACTCCAGACACAGAGGTAGGCAGATCTCTGTGAGTTCAAGGCCAGCCTGGTCTACAGATTGAGTTCAGGGCTGTTACACAGAGAAACCCTGTCTTGAAAAACCAAAAAAAAAAAAAAAAAAAAAAAAAAAAAAGGGCTCAGTTTCATATTGACTGAAAATAAAATCTGGTTTTTGTCACTAGAGACTGCACCCAGGTCCTCACAGAAGGCAAGCAAGTGCTTTACCAGTGACTACACCTGTAACCCTTTACGTTTTTACTTTGAAATAGGATCTCATTAAACTGTTAGGCTGACCTTGAACTTACGATTCTCCTGCCTCACCTGGCTTTTGTGTTTTGAGATGGAGTCACTCACAGGCCCCTGAGTATCTAGTTTGTATTCTCTTTATCTCTCTCTGTCTCTGTGTGTCCCCCACCTCCACCCCTGACACACACACACACCAAATCCGGGGCCTTGTAAATGCTGGGCATCTGCTCTACCACTGAGCTGCATACTCGGGTCCCTAGTTTCTCAACACCATGGTAGCCAGAGTTAAACAGAAGCTGCCTTGCCCTGGAAGTGTGCCACTCTGCTCTCTAATTCCCATTTGGCTATTTCATGACTTATGTTTTAAGACTGAAACCAGGGGCTATAGGTGAGCATGCCCCCTGCTTGGCTACATTACCCTCCCCCAATCTGATGAAGACTACTTCATCATCCTCCAACCCCACCATCTATCCCAGCTCCAGCTCGCCCACATACTGTGCTGGATGTGGACATAAAGTCCTCTGCATGCTGCAGTCACAGCGCCTAGAATAGTCATACCATTTCCCAGTTCCATGCTTTGGCACTGGAGATCAGCCCATCCCTCCCAAATACCTGACCTATCATCACCCAAGTTCAACCTTTCCAGTTTAACGTTGCTTCTGCTTGGGTACTACTTCCAGAGCAAGAAGTCCCTGGCTCACTCAGGCCATTTCCTTCTCTGGGTCCCCAAGGGAACTGCCAGCAGATACCACAGATTGCACTACATTGTGTTTCCTGTTTCTGGGGTCACTTCCCTCATCCTCTGTGAGCAACACAGGATGAAGACCCAAGTCTATGTGAGTGGCCAGCACAAGGTCAGTATGTGTTTGTTCAATAGAACTCACTATACCAAAAGCCTCTTAATTCCCATCTCCTGCTGTTCATGGGGCAAACTGGGCAGGAGGGGCTGCTGGGGAAGGGAAAAAAGCAAGATGAAGAACAGAACTTTTTTCTTATATTTTGAAATAGCATCTTACTTTGTAGCACTGGCTGGCCTGGAACTCATGATGTAGACCAGTCAAAGTCATAGAGGTATGTCTGCCTCTGCTTTCCTAGTGTTAGGATTACAGGCTCGAGCCACCATTCCAGGCTTTTAAGGATATAACCTAGAACTTAAAACTTGCCTGGTATAGTTTCACCAGGTTCCTTTACTCTTTCAATCAAAGAAAGGAGCAGAGGCAGGCTGGAGAGATGGCCCAGTGGGTAAAGCAGGACCATCTAAGTCCGGATTCTCAGCAGACACACATCACGTAAGCCCAGTAGAGCAGCACACATCTCTAACACCAGCACTGGAAGGGCAGAGGCACACCTCTGGGGCTCGCTGGCCAGACAGTCTATCCAAAATGGTAAGTACCAGGTTCAACAAACAAGGTGGGCAGCAATAGAGGAAGACACCAGAGGTTCACCTCTGGCCTCTACAAGTGCATGCATGGGTGAATGCACTGTCCATACCACACACACACACACACACACACACACACACATAAATAAATAAATAATAAAGGAACAGAACAGCTTATTGCAGAGGCTTTCACTGTGAACAATGTGAACACCACTGAAACAAGTTAGAGCTGTGGGTAGGAGAGAGAGCAAGACTCTAATTAACACTGTTGTGCCTAAACATTTTTGACACTTGAGAACTCCCAAGACCCCAAGGCAAAAAGAGAACCAAGGGGCTGCAGAAGTGACTCAGAGTATTTGCTGCTCTTGCAGAGGCCCCAAGTTTGGTTCCCAGCTCCCACATGGTAGCTCACAACCATCTGCAACTCTAGTTCCAGGGGATCCAATGTCTCCGGAACTCATAATGTAGACCAGTCAAAGTCATAGAGGTGTGGTACATGGTACACAGGCATCCATGCAGGCTCAAAACACTCATACACATAAAGTAAAATAAGTAAATCTAGACAAATAAACTCTTCTTAGCAGGAGAGAACAAAGCACAGCTCCCAAGAATCCCTAGGTTAAAAGAAAACACTACAGAGTGATACATTCCAATTTCTACAGGGTGATACATTCCAATTTCACGTGGGGCTTTCCTTAAAGAACCTGAAATCACAAGGCCACCCTAACAGCTGGTTACAGTGTTGCTACATAGTTACTTTCCCATGAGGGAACAAAGCAGTGGATGGACTAGACTCTGCAGCCACTGCTTAAGATGTTGACAATTGGCAGAGATACTGGCTTGTTCCCAAGGCGCTAAAGTAGTCTACCTTTGTGTGTGCATGCACACCTTTGAAATTTCTGTAACACTAAGCTTTTTCAAAAGACCTTGTTATGAAAGGGTAAACACTAGATCAGGACAGCACCGATGAAAGGGGGCTGCTCTAGAGACCCTGCATATGTGAGTAGTCCCCAGAAGCACTGGTCTATCATTCAGGACCTCTGAGTTACCTTCATTACAGAACCCAACTGCAGAGCTCATGACTAGTACATCCCTAGTCCCCCAGACCCCAAGGGGGAAGGGATGGAGGAACCAGGTCAGTGAGGGGCTGGGTCAAGGTGGATTTTCTCTTCCAATTTGGAGATAAGCATCTAAAAGAAGTCACCAGCCCCTCACACACAAACACCAGGGCCCCCCCATGACAGGTGCTGGGCTTAACACACTCATGACACTGATGTCCATGCATCCCAAAATACCCAGTACTAGTACTGTCGGAGGGTTGCTGATGTCCCCAGAGGCCCCAGGAACACATGGACCATCCTCACTTCCCTGGCCAGGCCCAAGAGCCCTGGGAAGTCACTTACAAAGATAGACTGTTCCTTTAGCCTCCTCTTGGCCTCTTCAGCTTCGAGCGTCTGCTGTTTCCTCCTGGAATGAGAAGTGCAAGCACCCCTTCAGGGTGGGCCGGGGTGGGGGTGGGGGTGGGCAGCCCTGGCCTTGGGCCACACCTCCTCACCTGTGCTCCTCAATCTGCTGCTCCCGCTCTCGGTAGCGCCGCTCGCGCTCCTCCTGTTCCTGGCGCTCCTGCTCCATTCGCTCCTGTTCAAACCTGAGCCTGGCGTCCAAGGCCTTCTTCCGCTCCTCCTCCTTCCTCAGCTCTTCCTCCTTCTGCACCCCACACCCAAGAAGTACAAGCCCTGAGCCCAGGCTAGCCTTGGCCCTTCCACTCTGCTCCCACCCAGGCTGGGGAGATGGCCTTCTGGGAATTGGGGGAATGAGCCCTGTGTGCAGGAGACCAAAAGGGTTTGCGCTTTCAGCTGAGAGAGGTCAGAGCGACCCTGACGGCTCAGGTAGGGACACGTGGGCCTGAAGCCTTAGGGTCAGCACTGCACACCTTGGCCTGCTCCCAAAACTGCTCCCGGTTAATCCGCTTCATTTCCACGGCTGCATCTGTCTTCTGGTAGGTAGTGCCCTGCAGAGTCAAGTGCCGGACATGAGCACCAGGAGCAGACACACTCCAGAGAGACTGGGGAGGCCCAACTCAGGGACCATGTCACACAGGGGACATCTGGGCAAGACCAGCCTGTCCCAGGAGTACACTGACCACCGGCTCAGCATTCTCATCCTCTCGAAGCCGCAGTCGATGCAATACTGGACTGGAGAGCCGCGCCAGTCCATTGGAGAGCCGCTGCCCGATGGCACCAGCATCAATGTCTTCCACACTGCTGGCATTCACAATTACGTCAACACCCTTCCATAAAAAAAGAAAAACAGTGTTTAGGTGGCATCCAAACTCCCATCAGCACCCCCAGCATACAAACCTGGCCCTGGATGACTGGCCCTGCCCCCTTTGGACCCAGTCCCCACATACCTGGAAGAATTCAGCCACCTTCGCCACATGGCTGGCGCAGGCACACTTGCGGGCATCAGGCACATCTTCACCAACCTGCAATGTACCCAGTGAAGAGGGGCTCAGCAAAGGACAAAAGAAGTCCAAGAGCCTGTAGGCCCAGGCTGTCTTCCCAGGAACTAGTGTGGGGTTTTCCCCAGCAGTGGCTCTGGGTGGAATGTGACCACTCTGGGGCCTGCAGCTCCCAGCCCCATCCCACAGCTGCATACCCAGTTGATGAGCACATATTTTGGCAGGGCCGCCTGGGAGTCCTTGACGCTGCAGAAGCCGTACATCACTTTCTGGTTCTCGAAGTGGCCGGAAAGCTCCTGCAAACCCCCTTCTACGGGGAACCGGGAAGGTGTCAGGGCTCTCCATCTCCTACACCTTGACCCTACGAAGGGCCTAAAACCCCCAGGGGATTTCTATTCTGCAAGCTAGAGGCCCAGATCTCTGTGTAATGAGGTGGAGGGGCAGACAGGACTCTAGCTTTGCTTCTGAACCCTCCTGGGCCTGATTTGAGATGGGACTGAAGAGCTGTCTGTTCATACATCTTCATTTCTCAGTGATCACACCTCTCATGTCTTACCAGGTGCTAATGCCCAGCAAAGCAAAGGAAGCTTTCCTGAGGAAGTCTTCCAGCCCGAGAGAAAGCAGCGCTCAGACCCCCCTACTAGGCCCCTCCCTAGCTGTGTGACATTGGGCAAGTTGCTTTTCCTCACTGTGCCTTCCCAGAAGTCAAACAGGAAACAAGGCTCCCTCCCTCTCCTCTCAGAGGAATGCAGGGATGAGAAGAGGAAGGACACCATCAGACAAGTGTGGGTCTGCTGGACGGAGGCAGGAAGGTGGATTGTAGCCAGGGAGGGGAACAAAACAACCAGAGTAGGTGGTGAGAAGGAAGAGGAATGGCTGGAATTCTTACCTCCTGATGCTGCAAGCTTGAGGTCATCTGAGCCATCCTCATATGTGTACAGAGCCCTGGGGAGAGGGAGGGGTGGCTCACAGAATTGTCAGGTCCTAGACAGCCGGTTTTGGGTGGAGAAGGCATGAGGGAGGAAGAGTGATGTGGGGGGGCAGGGCAGAAAGGACAAGGAGGGGGAAGCTTTGGTTGTTGGTTGGCTGAGACAACAGGCCAGGCATCATTTCCGCTGAGCCAGAGACCTGGGTCAGATGGCAATCAGGGAATGGTGGGGGAGAAATCTCTGCCTAGTCAGCTCAGGGTCCGGCCCTAGCCCTGGCAGCCCACAACCCAGTGGAGCGGGTGTGCGATGGAGATTCCACGGCAACGGTTCCTTGGTTACCGTTCCCTGGCGACCATGATTCTCATCCCTCATTGGCCAGAGCCAGGAATCTACCTGGTGCGTGCCTTGGTACCCGCTGCCCCTCCCCCTATTGGGAGGGAGGAGGAGAAGAATCTGGTGCTCAATGCTGGGCATCCCCTGGTAACCATGGCAACCCAGCAATTGGCACAGAAACCAGCCCACCAGAGCTGTATTCTCCTCGAACACAAAGGACCCCGGGGACATCCTCAGACTCAATCTCTCCCTCTCTGAGATGGGGATGAGGTCACTGTGATCACTCCCAGACTCTAACCCTAAGATCTCCTGGTCTTCTAACCTCGAGTCTGTCTCTGCCCTAGCTGAAGCCTCCCAGGACTGCCATGTAGACTGAGGCTGGTCAGAAAGCTAAACTAACGGCTTCCTTCCCTCCTAGCTTGTTCTGCTCTGTATTTGTTCTAGGCAGACATACTACAGCATCCATTTCATGGAAGGTAACGTAGAGACTCTCCCCCACAGCCCATCCTGACACAGGCACAGGCTGGAGACACGTGGAGAAGAGAAGCTTGGTCTCTGAGATTGAGAAGGGCTCAGACCCTTTCTCAACTCCCATTTTCCCATCTGCTAAGTCAGGAGGCTGGAGTGTGTGAGACAAGGAAAAAAGGGAGATGGAGGAAAGGGAGGAACAGAGAGGAGGCCGAAGAGAAGAGGAGGAAGAGGACAGACAAGAGAAAGAAGGGAAGTAGAGAAGCAAGAAAATAAAAAATGGAGGAAGAGGGAGGGAGGGGGAAGGAGAGAAAAGGGAAGGAGGGAGGGTCTGACCCACCCCCAGAGGCTGTTAGCCCTAGCTGCTTAGTGGGCCCCCGCAGCCCCTCCCTTTCCTGGACCCTCCCTGCTTTTCTCCACAAAGAGACACAGGTGGGCTGTAGGTCCTGGAGCCCTTAGTGCAACTGCTGCCCCAGCCGCTGCCCGGACAGCTGCTTCTCAGCACAGCTGTTCCACCACCTGTCAGGCTGCCCTAACCCATGGCCAGGAACAAAGAGCCCTCAAAGAAATAGGGTGTATCCCTCTCTAGTCACAGATGAAACATGGAGACAGCACCAGGAATCCTGGCTGCTTCCAAGACATGCTCTGGACATCACACCTCTCTGTGACAGGCTGCTTGTCTCAGCCTACAGACTCTCCGAGGCCCCTTCCATCCTGCCCACCCACCTCCAAACAGCCCCTCTCCCCTGCTAGGGCCACAAGCCTTCCTTCTTCAGACACTAAGTCCCAACCCTTCCATCTCTCAGCTCTGCCCAGCCCACCTTCCCCAAATGACTGTTTTAGTCACACCCCACACTGGGGCCACACTGGCCCCCAAGTTCAGTTCTGAAGAATACTTTCTACCCCAGGGCTGCAGTGTGCTTTTCTATACTCGAAGACAACCCAGGATGCCACTGCCAGCTCCATGGGCAGCTCAGCCTGCGCTTCATGCCTAGAGCATGAAAACAGACATCTGCCCCTGCCCCAGCCCCAGCCCCTGTTGGACAGTGTTTCTCTGGCACACCACAAGACCCCCGTGACTGGCTGGTGGGAGCTGGGAAACAAGCAGGGAAGTAGATGAGGACAAGGGGACCGTAGATGTGCTCGCCTCAGCAGCACCAAGCCCTGCAGACAGTGACTGCCACAGACTGAGGCCAGCCTGCTCTGCAGACTGCTAACACACACTGTTGGGTCCAGCACAAAGTAGCACCTTAGGGATTTGTAATGTTGACACAAACTCTTATCAACCATCTAAGCCACAGAAACAAGACTAGGGCAAAGGGAGAGTGTGCCTTCAGCGGCTCCAGGCCTGCTAGGGTGGAAGGTTGGGGACCAACATGCTCTCAGGGTGCCAGAACTGGAAAGACCCTGGAAATCCTGGCGGGACTGTGCCCGGCCCCCTCTTTTCTCAGAATACTTAAGAAGAACAGGAACTTCTTACACAATGAATCATATCATAACCAGGGCGCTGCTGGCCTTTCCAACAACACAAGCTGACTTCCCCAGGACTCTGCTTCTAGTATAAGGACAGTGGTCCATTTAAGAGACCCTGCCACCTAGGGGTCAGCTACCCCAAGCTCCACCACACCCACATTCAAAGTCAAGGCAGAGGAGGAAGGCACCAGATACTCATGCCCCAACATTTGAACCCAGGACACCCTCCCACTGGACTACTGAACGCAGGGTCTGCACTGAACCCTGGGATCTCACCCAACTCCTGGTTGTGTGATAAGAGCTGGGAAGAATCATGTCATCTGTGAGATGCGATCCTCACACCCTTTTTACAACATGCTGTTTAGGCCCTTGGGAGTAAGCAAACATATATGCTGGGTGCATATGTGCATCAGTGTGTGTCCCACACACCACCCAGATGGGGCTGACGCATGCCAGGGATGCATAACTAACTCCCTTTGGCCACATGCATGTTGCTGGTGGTGAAAGCCCAGGCCTCTGCTGAGCAGGAGGTGGAGTAGAGGTAAATGGGTAGTCCCGGCATTGGACCACTAGTGTTCTGCTTTTGAAGGGTTAAGAGCTGTGAGGTGCTGTCTACACCCCCTGGACTAGAGAAGAAGGCAGGGTTCTAGCCAGTGTTCCTCAGGCAGGGCCATATCCTCAAACCGGCTCTTCCACCAGGCCAGGCAGGCCATTTGCCCAGATTGCCTCCCATGATCTCAGCCCCCCAGGGACAGGGCTGGGACAACAATGTGGGAATTGCCTGTTTGGCCTGTGCAGCCTCTTCTATAACTGACCTGCAAGACACAAGAACTTGTCTCCCGAGTCCATCCCTCTGGGCCTGGCTGCCAGCCAGTGCTGCAGTACCATGGCATGGAGGCCTGGCTATTTTGTTCCCTCCTCCAGTCCCCCTACCTGGCTGCCCTCCCGGGGTGAGAGTGAGGCCAGCCCAACTGGGGTCCCTCAGACCAGCCTCAACTCTGCCTCAGCATTCTCAAGAAGAGCCTACTTCCTGCCTGACAGGCAAAAAGAGACCTAAATATGAAATGGGGATTTGCCCCCTGAGAAGAACACTTGGGGGCTGTGTTCAGAATGGGGCATCGAACCCCTTGGTTTCCCCGACACCCTGGGGCTTCAGTCCAGAGCAGGTGGTTCACACCCTCCTCCACCTCAGAGAAGATAACAGCTGGGGACGGGGAGAGAAGCAGTCTACTCACACCACCCTAATAAGAGGCTGACAGCCCCTTGCTGCTGAGAAGAGGCTAGGGTCCCAGAGATCTACTCATCCCGGTATCCCTCAGCGGGGGCTCCCACCATGCTTCCTCCTGGCTGACCATCTAGACAAGCTACTTGAGTCCATCTCCTGGGTCTCTTCCTGCCTAGCTGCCTAGTCCTAGCGATCTCCTCCTTCAGAAGGGGGAGAAGGGCTCAGCCCTACCTCTCTTCCTCTGCGACCCGTGAGGGATAAAGGAGTCACTTCGTGGTTGCCATGTGGCAGAGAACCTCCTTCTATCACACCCCAACCTAGATGTGGGGGGAGACAACCCTGAGAAGCCCCCGGTGGGCGGGGCACGCTGGCCCCCAGCCCTCTGCGCTCCTCCCCCGCCCTAGCTTTCCTTTGTGCTGTGGCCGGGCAGGCTGCTCTAGCTCCGCTAGGTCGGTCCCCGCCCCGTCCCCACCCGGTCCTCGCCCGCTCGAAGGTGGCGAAGGTGCCCTTGGCTGGCCCGTGCACACCTGTCCCCCGGGTCCGTAGAGGGAGGCTGGGGGTGGGGGTGGGTGGGAGGAGGATGGGCTCCGGTAGGACCGTAGGACCCCGGGCCCCACGTCTGAGCTCCACATCCGCGTGGCTGGCGTCCGGCTCCCGCGCCCCCAGTGCGCCTAGGGCGGCCTCCGAGCTCCCCAGCTCGCGCGCCCCGCCTGGCCGACCGGCCCCTCCCCCGGCTCGCACAAAGGCAGCCCCTCCCCGGCTCTCCCGGGCCGTTGCACCATTTCAGGGTATCCCCCTCCCTCCCCGGTGGCAGAGCCTCCGAGAAACAAAGGCGCGGTGGCGGCCTGGGGACAAAGGGGCCGGGGGCGGGGGCGGGGGGCTCACCAGTCGGCCGCGCTTTCCTCCCGGATCACCTCCTCGTACGCCGCCAGCAGCTCCAGGCGGTGGCCGCTGAAGCTGACTCCGGCCATGCTGCGGGCCGGACCGAGGCCGAACGGACAGACGCACGCACGGACTGACCGACCGACACCGGAGGGAGGGGATGAGGGAGTCGCCGCCACCGCCTCAGAGCCTCTGCAGCGTTGAGAGCGAGCTAGCCAGCGGCCGGGGGAGGGGAGCCGGCCGGC
>CABHPR010018346.1:0-11004 GCA_902168415.1 Peromyscus melanophrys
CCAGATGTCCGCCACCATGCTCAGTTTATGCAGGGTTTTAAAAGTTTAAAAGATGCTCGTTTTCTTTCCCTTTTTCTTCCATCAAGAAAAGGAAAAGCAGGGGTCGTTTACTGCACTGTGTGGAAGGGAGATGACAGTTAAATTTTTAGCTGAATTGCTGTTCTTTTTAATATACTTTTCTTAGTAAATCTGTGACTCAAAAGATTCCTTAAAGTATCTTTTAAAGGAATAGTAGTATGTCTTGAACCCAAAGAGATCTTTCTTCCTATCAAAGTCCATTCTCTTTCCCTCCCTGAAATGTTTTATTTATTTATTTATCTATTTATTTGTTTATTTATTTATTCATACTGAGACAGTTTCACTGTGTAGACGGACTGGCCTGGAACTTGCTGTGTAGTCCAGGCTGGCCTTGAGCTTTGGCCAGTCCTGCCTCTGCCTCCTGAGTGGTGGGGTTACAGGTGTAATCCACCATGCCTGGCTCCTCTGAAATATTTAAACTATACAACATACATAAGTGGTTTTTATTCGTTTCAGAACCAAAAATTTGGATTTTACTTTGTCACTTAGTTATGATTTAAAATTTTTTAAATAATATAAAATTGTCGACCAGTGAATGAATCTGAAGGTGTATGTTGACATTGACCGTTACTGTTGACACATGCCAAGCAATGGCGCTGTACAAAGAGCAATCCCCTGTAGCTTATCTGGCAAGGCCATGTTCTTAAGGCTTAATGTCTTGTCAATAAAGCAAGTGGGGGTGGGATGTTTATATTGATCTTTCAGTTTGCTTTTTTTGTTTTTTGTATTTTGGTTTTTTTTTTTTTTTTTTTTTTTTTTTTTGGCTTGAATGGCCAGTTGTCCATAGGGCTTCTGAAAGGATGCCTCTGGGATTCTGTCATCCATGGCCTCCAGAGCTCCCAGGCAAAGGCTTGCCCTGTACAGCCTTGTTTGTGGCTCTCTCCCTGTAACGAGCAGAGGTGCCAGGACAGACAGGCCCAGGAGATGGCAGGGCAGAGGGGCTTATCCAAAGGCATGTGTCTCTGGGTTGTGTTTCCTTCCTATCCCACTCTTTCCTTAAATGATGGCAGTTTCTTGGAGAAGTCAAAAGTTGTGTGGGGTTCAGGTGCATCCATCATGGCTTCCATGTGACCCTTTTTCCCCTGCTTAGGTTTTCCTTTTTTTGTTGTTGTTTCAGGTTATGGAGACGAAGGATATGCTTTACATTGTCACGGAGTTTGCAAAAAATGGAGAAATGTTTGGTGAGCTGCATTCATTTTTAGCGTTAGTGAAGCCCTGCCTTCTCGAGTCTGCCTGTATTCTCCTGGCCCGGTCCCAGGTAGTGGCAGCCTCAGCATCTTGGGGTCTAACTTTGTTTTGCTGTTCCTCAGATTATCTGACTTCCAATGGGCACCTGAGTGAAAACGAGGCTAGGAAGAAGTTCTGGCAGATTCTGTCAGCTGTGGAGTACTGCCACAACCATCACATAGTCCACCGGGACCTCAAGACGGAGAACCTGCTGCTGGACAGCAACATGGACATCAAGCTGGCAGGCAAGAACATGTGGCCGGGGAGGCCCTGTGGGGTCTCTGGTTCCCGTGCACCCTGCAGCCGCCATACTTGCCAATCCCAGACTGATGCCAGTGCCTGTTCCTCTGCCTCACAGATTTTGGATTTGGGAATTTCTACAAGCCAGGAGAGCCCCTGTCCACGTGGTGCGGGAGCCCCCCCTACGCAGCTCCCGAAGTCTTTGAGGGGAAGGAGTATGAAGGCCCCCAGCTGGACATCTGGGTAGGAGCCTTTTTGGACCCTGCTGCCTGCCACCACCATCCCTGGAGCTGGCAAGCAGGGCACCAACACAGCCCTCTGGTTATTTGCAGAGCCTCGGCGTGGTGCTCTATGTCCTCGTCTGTGGCTCCCTCCCTTTTGATGGGCCCAACCTGCCGACCCTGAGACAGCGGGTGTTGGAAGGCCGGTTCCGCATCCCCTTCTTCATGTCTCAAGGTGAGAGGGGGCATGGAGGTGGTCTGCCCTGGGAGCACTGGGCGAGCTGGGTGGTGGCCTTGGGGAAGAAGTGGTGGGCGGGTCTTGGCAGTGCCTGCCCAGCGATCTAGCAAGTCTGCTGTTAAGTCAGGTCTCAGGTCCAGGTGATCAGGCTACAAGAGCAGCTCAGCCCACAGGTGCTTTCCCAGTGCCCTACTTACAGCAGGAATCTCCCCACGTACTCTGTCTCCTGCAAAGCATTATCTATGCAGTCCCCCTACCATCAGGACCCTCACCTCTGCAGTCCCCCACCATCAGACCCCCACCTCTGCAGTTCCCCCCACCTCTGCAGTCCCCCACCATCAGACCCCAGGATGCCAGCCCCGCTCACACAGGACTTTCTGTTCCATAAAGATGCCTCGCCTCATGTGTGCCACACCAGGAGGGAGATTCTAGATGGTTTTCCACAGGGGACATTTAAAAAGCATCTTCCCTGGGTCTGGTCCCCAACTCAGTGGCTCTTTTCTGTAGCAGGGGGAACCTATAATGGCAGCTTCAGGCTTCTTGACTATCACGCGGGTGGTCTTTGCTGGTGTGATGACCTCTGCTGTGGGAGTGGGACTGAGCCCCAGGCTCAGCACCCTGTCCTCAGTATGAGTCCTTCACCTCCACAGACTGTGAGACCCTGATCCGGCGCATGCTGGTAGTGGACCCTGCCAAGCGCATCACCATTGCCCAGATCCGCCAGCACCGGTGGATGCAGGCTGACCCCACCCTCCTGCAGCAGGATGACCCCACCTACTCCATGCAGGGCTACACCTCCAACCTGGGTGACTACAATGAGCAGGTGCTGGGTATCATGCAGGCCCTTGGCATCGACCGGCAGAGGACAGTGGAGGTGAGCACGCCGTGCGTAGCCCTGCCTGTGCCTTAGCCCTGGACTGGCAGTGGGATCAGCTTTCTCAGGCAAAGCAGACCGTTGCCTGTGGAGTTAAAATGGGGGTACAGTCTAATTTCAGGGCCAGCTTGTCCCCTTCTCTATGGATATTCTTGGCTGACTGAGAATTACCTGGGAAGGATCTCACAGGGAAGCCCAGTGGCCAGCGCAGCCAGGGCCTTGCTCTGACCCCACTCTCCTTGCTCCCCAGTCTCTGCAGAACAGCAGTTACAACCACTTCGCTGCCATTTACTACCTCCTGCTGGAGCGTCTCAAGGAGCACCGAAGCACCCAGCCCTCGTCCCGGCCCAGCCCCGCACCCACCAGACAGCCCCGGCTCCGAAGCTCGGACCTCAGCAGTCTGGAGGTGAGGTTGAGCTCCCTCTCAGAGCCCTGCTCCTGTCCCCTCAGAGCTCGGAGTCCCTCGCTTGGACATGGCGTTGACTCTCTGGGCAGTTCCCTGGAGCTCATGACAACCCTAGTTGCAGGCTGTGGGGATGGGAGGGGCTTTGGGGATGGGGACGGAGAGGGTGGGTTATGGCTGCTCCACTCTGGGCCAGGTTCTGCCCCTCTGGCTCTTGTTCCTAGTACCTCCTCCTGGCCACCTGCATATGCATGTGGCCCCACGGATGAAGGCCCAGAATCCTGAGCCTCGAGCCCAGTTAGCTAACATCCGATTCTGTCAGTCACACCTGTAAAACCCTGGACTCACTTCCTGAACACCCCTCCTTCCTCTCAGGTGCCTCAAGAAATTCTCCCATGTGACCCTTTCCGGCCCTCTCTGCTGTGCCCGCAGCCCCAGGCCTTGGCTCAGTCTGTCCTGCAGGCCGAGATGGACTGTGATCTCCACAGCTCACTGCAGGTGAGTGCTGGTCCACTCTTCCCTGGTGGCTGTGTTCTGCCAGTACCCATTCCTAGAGCCCTGGACGTCACCGGCTTCTGTCCCTCCCTTGCAGCCCTTCCTCTTCCCCGTGGATACCAACTGCAGTGGAGTGTTCCGGCACCGTTCCGTCTCCCCCAGCAGCCTCCTGGAGACAGCTATTTGCGAGGAGGCCAGGCAGGGTCCCGGCCTGGAGGAAGAGCAGGAAGCCCAGGAACCCCTGCCTGGCAGCACAGGCCGGAGGCATACACTGGCTGAAGTCTCCACCCATTTCTCCCCACTCAACCCTCCTTGTAAGTGCCCCCAGAGACCCAGCATCCAGGGTGAGGGTCAAGACCATGCTGAGCTCACTTGAGATGGGTCCTTTTGCCTGGCACCCTCCTCCAGTTAAGAGTTTTCGTTTCAGTGACCCAGGGTTCGTACTTGGACATGCCTGTGCTTATCTCAGGAGTGGGACACCCCTTGGTTGTCCCAGGCACTAAAGGGCAGGTGTTTGGCCTCGGGCCTCTTCCTGTCCTGGGGTCTGAGTGTCACTGTGAGCCTGCCATCTGCCCTTGCACCTGTGGGCTCACAGCCAGGGCCTCTGGGCTCTGGTGGCCTAGATGAGGGTCAGGTTGGAGAATGAATACCGTACCACAGCCTCCCTCACTGACAGGCCATGTGTCCTCTCCCCCAGGCTGTGACCTTAGGGTGTGTGGTCTCCTTCTCAAGCGTTTGCTCCTCCCACAGGCATAATCGTCTCCTCCTCTGCCACGGCAAGTCCCTCCGAAGGAACGAGCTCTGACAGCTGCCTCCCCTTCTCTGCAAGTGAAGGTCCTGCAGGGCTCGGTGGTGGCCTGACCACCCCAGGGCTGCTGGGCACCAGCTCTCCGGTCAGATTGGCCTCGCCTTTCCTGGGCTCGCAGTCGGCCACCCCTGTGCTACAGGCTCAGTCGGGTCTGGGCACAGCTGTCCTACTTCCTGTCAGCTTCCAGGAGGGACGGAGGGCATCAGATACCTCACTCACTCAAGGTAAGGTCCCCTCATGCCCCATGATGCTACTGTCCTGGCAGGCCATCTGTGTCCATCCCCAGCCTGGGCAGGACCCTCAGTGCTCCTCAGACAGGCTGGAGGTACCACCCCAGCTCTGTGCAGCCTATTTTACAAAGTGGGCTCAGACCTGACCCTAAATGCCAGGAACAACCATTCTGGGCAACAACTCCTGTCTGACAGGAAGGCCAGGATTAAGGGAGGACCCTGACAAACGCAGTCCCGTAACCTGTTTGGGTTTCTCCATGCCACTCAAAGTCAGGGGGTACCTGTGAGGTCCTCTATGTCTGTGACAGTCCGGGGAACACCCAGTGCACTGTACACCCACTCCTCCATAGTGTACCTAGACACACCTGTCCCATTGGGAGGGAGTACAAACCCAGACCTGGATAGAAGACCAGCCATGGGGGAGGGGTGGATGTCGGGCTTAGGAGCTGGCAGCTGCCAAGCCCTGTAGGGAACCACTGCCCAGTGACCCTTTCCTTCCCTTATCCTCAGGGCATGGAAACTCCAACAGGCTAAGGCCATGATCTAGAGCCAAGCGGGCTAACCCCTGCTCTTGTTTCCACAGGGCTAAAGGCCTTTCGGCAGCAGCTGAGGAAAAACGCAAGGACCAAGGGGTTCCTGGGGCTGAACAAGATCAAAGGGCTGGCCCGCCAGGTGTGCCAGTCCTCCATCCGAGCTCCCCGGGGAGGCGTGAGCACCTTCCACACCCCGTCCCCGAGCTCTGGCCTGCAAGGCTGCACAGCCGGCAGCAGTCGGGAAGGCAGGAGCCTGCTTGAAGAGGTTCTGCACCAGCAGAGGTGAGCCTGCCACACCACTCCTGTGCTCTGGGTCCTTCCGTGGGAGGAGCCCACTCCCCCGGGTGCCGAGACGTCCCCAGTCACATGGTTCCTTCGCGAGGTCTCTGCAGCCTGGCACCTTGTTGTCTGGGATAGAGCGAGGAGGGGCAGCGGGCAGGTTTAGTAACCCTTTGTGGGTGGAGGGCAACGGTGACCAAGACTGTCCTGTTGAGCTGGCACCTCTGAGTTGCCACAGCAGCTAAAGGACTTAGGGCAGGATGGCTCAGGGATGTGTCATGTCACACACAAAGCTCTGTGAAACCTCGTCTGCCAAGAGCCGCTCCGAGGTGTGTGGGAGCCACCTGGGCTGGGCAGTGTGGAAACTGGGAGTGCTGGGCAGAGCCAACAGAGTGACCGCTCCCCTCCCCGTCCGTCTGTTCTCCAGGCTGCTCCAGTTACAGCACCACTCGGCCACCCCCCCTGGCTGCCCGCAGGGCCCCCAGCCATCCCCTGTCCCATACGTGCTCACTCCCTGTGACGGCCTCCTCATGTCTGGGATCCCGCTGCTGCCCGCACCTCTCCTCCAGGCTGGAATGTCCCCTGTGGCGTCCGCTGCCCAGCTCCTGGATGCCCACCTGCACATCAGTGCTGGCCCAGTGGCTCTACCCGCTGGGCCCCTGCCACAGTGCCTCACCAGGCTGGCCCCAAGCTGTGACCCTGCTGGGCTGCCACAGGGGGACTGTGAGATGGAGGACCTGACCTCTGGCCAGCGGGGGACATTTGTCTTGGTACAGTGAGGGTGGCCCTGCTACACGCCCCCCACGGCCCGTTGACTCTTCCAAGCAATAATTTCAGAGTATGTGAAGATGGTTTCGGACTCAAAGCCAAGAACTTTCTAGAAGTGAAACAAGCAATATGTTTGGTGTATGGGCTTTTTAGGATTTTTTGTTTTGTTTTATTCTTTTCCTTGCACTGAATGACCTCAATGATGAGTAGGGACTGAAACTTTCTGAAGAAAAATAATAATTGAGGGTGTGTCATATGGGCGGGTGGATGGGAGGGGACGTGGGGTAAGGGAAGAGGCCCGTGCGGCTGGGGTGAAGGAGAAGCGAGGGGCCACGCTGCTCAGGGACCTACACTCCTGTTCACAGTTCATCATCGTAACGTGATGAGCACGGACGTCCCTGGAGGCAGCGGCGCCCAGCGTGGCACATGCCTATGTGTTGTTTGGCATCGGTTTGGGTTTGGGTTTGGGTTCACAGCTCTCCACTTCTGAAATGCTCATGCTTTACCAAAAACTGTGAACTTGCTGCTTTCCATGTGGGTTTTAGAACCGCCAAGATCGGCCTAGGGGGAGACCGTGTGCATTGTCGGGATTTCCCCGTCAGCTGGAGGACGACCTTGTCGTATTTTAGCTTGAGTTTTGTAGCCGCTCAAGTCAGTTTGCCAGGCTTATTCAGAGGAAACCACAAAGGACTGGAAGGGGTAAGGACCTGCAGGTGGGTGCTCTGTCCCACGGTCACTTGGCCCAGAGCCCCTCACACCTCAAGGAAGCCAACAAGTTCCTTCCTGCCGTGTATCTTGACTCCGCTGCTAATTATCAGATTATCAGGGTCCAACGAGAACACCTGATGGGGAAATTGTGCAATACCAAGGGGGCTGTGACCAGAGGGGCCCAGGCGGCCAGCGGGCATCTTGGTTATGACCACCTGCCCTTGGTCTGGGACCTTTCCTGTTAAAACCCTGGCCCCCAGGCCTGGCCTCTGTCTGGCTTGCTTTCCAGGAAGATGAGAAGTGTAGGTCAGTGTTTGTAAAGTTTCTTTTTTTAAGCAGATACTGTATATGTATATAAATAGGAGACAGACACTACTTATTTTTTCTATTTTCTATACACTTTTGTGTTCCTGGCTTAAACCTCCCTTGGTCACATTAAGAAGTGTCCCCATCCACGCCACATTTGTGTTGAAGGGGCCGAAGGCTGCCCACCTCCGGCACAGGGTAGAGGTGTCAGGGAAGGGGTGGCCCCACCTGACAAGTGCAGCTCTAGAAGCAACCAGGGATGTCACCCCTTCCCACTCTACGTCAGGCATCTGTCCCTCTGCCTCCCAGGTGACTTCCACTCTGGCATCTCACCACCGCAGTATTAACCTGAGGTCGTTAAGGGAGAGGAAAAAAGGAGGCACTTTTAAAAGCCAAAGATTGACCGAGTTACCTGAGGCCAGGAAGAGGCTGCGCTCAGCCGGATGTCCCGGCGTGGTCCTCCCTGTCGGCCCTGTGGCCCGTCTTGTACCACTTGCTCTCAAGACAGGTGACAGACCATTCTTCTGGGTCAGAACTGGTGCCCTCCCTAGAACAAGCCAAAAAATGGCCCTCCTGCCGACTCACAAGATGTGTGGATCGGGGAAGCACCCAGCAGCCTGGGCAGCCAGCCCTTGTCTCCCCCAGTTCCTGTCCGGATACCACAGATCAAAGGCCTGGGCACTGCCGTGTGTCAGAAACGACAAGCACTTTACTTTCTGGCAGTTTTTGTGTCTTCTAGTCACTGTCAACCTTCTCCGGGGGACAGTAACGTCCTGGTTTTAAGTTCTTGTGTTTTGGCGAGTGTGGTGTGCTTATGTAGATCCTCACAGCCCTGTCCTGGACTGTAATGGAATCGCCTATTTAAAGACACTACGTGATCTCAGATGTATATAATGGTTTTTTGTTTTTGTTTTCTTTTTTACTATGATGGGATTGTTTCATTTCTCATGTTAATGTGAGAAAGGTATGCCAAATGATTAGTTGATGTATGTTTTTTTTTAATTTAATATTTAAATAAAATATTTGGGGGGGAAACCTTGACCTTCCCTTGGTTCACCTCTGGGAGCGCATTCCTTTGAGACACTGTTGGGAGGCCCCAGTGGTCTGGGGCCTGTTGTCTACAGCGGGCTGAGCTGTGTCCAGGCCTGCCATGGTGGCCTGTCTTGGCCCAAAGTCTGCAATAGGCTTTTCCTTCCCCATGGCCATTGCCCTCTTTGGCCCCCCTCCTTCCTCCAAATGTTCTCTGAATTCCTTGACAAATTCTAGAAGTTTTAAGGCTTTACAAGTGTTAGAAGAATTTCACAGGGAAGCTCCCGTGGTCTAAGTCTTCACTACCTTCCAGCATAGGGCAGTCTCACACAGCAGCTCCTTTGGGTAAAGAAAATTCCTCAACCTCTTTATAAGTAGATGACTGGCCCTGGAATGGAGCCTGATGAGTGCCCTGCAGTGGGGAGGTGCCATGGTGCAGACTCCATAGGAGATAATGGGACAGTTCTTTCCCTCTCTGGGCCTGGACCCAAAAACTGGTCTCAGATGTATACCAGGTTCATAGGAGTACAGTCAGGTCAAAGTTTAGAGGCAAGCCCAATGTCCATTTATGGATGAATAGGAGGGCAAAATGTGGTCCCTCCCCACAGTGGAATATTTAGCCTTCTAAGTGAAGAGAACCCTAGCCTGAGTGAATCCCAAGGATGTGCCCAGTGGGATAAATCAGCCACATCAGGCAGAGGCAGTATGACTGCATTTCCATGAGGGCCTCAGAGTAATCAAACTCACAGGGCAGAACAGCAGGTTAGGCAAGAGATAGTGTCTGCCTTTAGCAGGGACAGAGATCCAGCTTGGGACAATGAACTCCTTCTGGAGGTGACGGCTGCACAAACATGCACTTTAATGCCACTGACCTGTGTGCTCAGAAGCAGGAGAGCACATTTCATGTTGGGTCTGTTATGCCATAATAAAAGTGTTCAAGAGAAAAGACTGAGTGAGCAGACAGTGGCTGCCAGAAAGAGCCAGAAGGGGCTGTGGCCGAGCACAATGGATTCAAAACAAGGACATACCCCTACAGGTGATGAGAACCCAGAATCTATGCCGGGGCCCTCGAATGTGAGGAACATAGCTCCCAGGGGACAGCCTGGTCCCTCAGACTGCTAGACGGGGTGGAAGGCTGTGAGGGTGGCTCCTTGGATCCCAGTGAGCCTTGGTGGCTCATGCTGCATGTTTCAAATGGTTACCACATCTAGACTTGCTAAGCCAGTCATCCAAGAGGAGAGCCAACCCAGACTACACCTCTAAGAAACCTTGGTAGACCAGGTCCCACCTTGGCTGTGTATGTTCTTGGCGTCATCGCTGAGGCTCAGGAGTAGGCTCAATTCAGATGTTCAGCTTAACTCCATGGCCATGTACTGGGAGAACCTGCTTATTGAGTGAAAAACTGAACCCAACTCCAGTCACCTCTTGTCTCTGGATCTCCCCGTGTGTTTGGCTTTCCCACATGTTCTTGTGAAGTAGTAGACTGACATATATGTCTCTGCTCCCCACCTAGGTGCTACTCTCCAGAAGGGGTATGTATGTCATGTCGTGGTGCCCCGGAGAGACTGGGTATGATCCCATGTGTATAGCTCCTTAGGAAGCGGTGTTAGCTTCATGTTCCCCAATTGCTTCTTCTAGAACTTGTGGCCTTCCAGGAGGAGGAGGAGGATGGAGATGATAAAACATTCAGATCGCTCAGGTTGGAAATCAGAGCCCCGGGAAACTTCTAGAAACTCCGTGGGACCCTAGAATTCTGCCCTGGGCTAGTTGATCTCACAGCCTTTTCCAATCCCTCTGAGGAGGAGCAGCCTTGGTTGCTGTGGGCGTATGAGGTCCCTTGCCGGTGGAGAGGTCCCTTCCCAGCCCCGCCCAGGTCTCACTGCCAACATTTTTGCTCTGCAAATGGCCCCACCTTCCCAGGGAGTTTCACAAGATGTTTACATCAGGGACGTGTTCGTTCCTGTCCTGCCACTAGAGAGGCAAAGTGGTGCTTGAACACACCCCTCAGCACACAGCTGCACTTCTGAGAGACGGGGCGTCCTGGGGTTCTGAAGCTTTCTTCCTCCCGACCCCTCTGGCTAGGGTCCAGGCATACCCTGGAACGGTGGCCGCTGCCGAGCAAGCGGCTGCTTACGTCCTTGCTAACAGAAGATAGAGCCGTGCCCATCGGGCTCGGCACACAGTGTCTCGGGTGGCTAAGAATGTGGTCTTTGCTGTCACATGCCTGCCTTTGTGTCCTAGCTCTTCCAGTCCTGTGACACTGGACAGATGACCTGGATGGGCTGTGTATTAGTGTTCTCGTTTGCAACGTGGTATACTCAGCCACCGTGTCACCTCTTAGGGCCTCGTGGGTTCTGACTAGCTGTGACACACAAAAACAGCACAGTGGCTGCCTGGATGCAGTGAGCACTAAGCAAAGACAATGACGTCCCTCAGCGTCACCCTCAGCAAGGACAGGACAGAACACCCCTCCTCCCACCCCAAGAAGGAGTTGTCAACTGGCCACACAGCTCCAGGCCCACCCACCTGTCCTAACACTCAACGCAGAGGGTACCAAACTCTTACAG
>CABHPR010018352.1:0-11903 GCA_902168415.1 Peromyscus melanophrys
AAAAACACATAAAGGCAACACATAAAAATAAAAAGTGTGCTTCAAAGAGTACCAAGAGATTGAAAAAGAGAAACCACAAGTTGAGAAAAAAATAATGCCAATTATCTTTAAATGACTTGTATCTACAATAAAAAAAAAAAGTCTTACAGGGAAATGAAAAGATAACCCAATTGAAAACCAAACTGGAGACTGAAATAACATTTCTGCAAAGGCAACATACAGATGGCCCATGAACACATGAAACATGCTCAGATTAGACATTAGAGAAATGCAAACCAAGATCCCAATGAATGTCTCCTCATAACAGGCTGTCAGCAGTGCGAACAGTTGATGGTGGATACAGAAACCTACTTACTTTGAGAGTATGAAATGGTGGTAAAACCACTGTAGAAAATGATAAATTGAGGCTGTCGTATAACCTGCAATTCCACTCTAAGGCAAGTATTAACTGAAACGTGTTGAACTTTTTCACGGATGTTCATAGCATTAGTCCAAAGCCCTAAAGCAGAAACAGCTCAGAGCTCATTAGCTGATGCATGGATAAAGAAGTATGGCCTATGTCTACTATGGAATACTATTTTAGCAGTGTTGAATAACAGATTGACGCTACATGAACAAACCTGCTAAACTTGGTAACAGAAGTCAGAAAGGACCACACCAAACAACTCCACTTATCTAACATGAAATAGACAGTCCCATAGAAACACACACACTACTGGCGGTTGAGGGCAGAAAGAAAAGAGGGAATGAGGACAGACTGTGAAAGAGTGTGAGTTTCTAGAAGTGATGGAAATTCTGGAATTATAGTGGTGACTGCTGCATTCTCTATGAATACATTAATAATTGAAGGTTCAATTTTGTATCATGTGAATTTCTCCAAATAAAGCTATCTCTAAACAAAAAGGCTTTTATACAAACATAGTTCACAGTTTCTAATCAGAATTACTTTCAATTAAAATTGAAGCACTTGTGGGAAGTGTCGCTCAGTTGTAGAGCACTTGCCTAGCATGTAGGAGGCATGATCTCCACACTGCAGACACATACCAAGTTTGGTACATAGACAGCAGGACTAAAGGGAGCATCATTTCCCACTCCTATGGAGGGCAGGGCAGTACATGGGGCAGATCTCAGGGATATCCTGGGGCATCCTCACAGCTTCAGAACTTTTAAACAGCAAGTGAACTACACAATCCCTGACTGCTTTAGCCCCAGTGAACTACAAGACGCTAGAGAAACTACAACTGTTTAATGCCAAAACTCAAACTGGAAATGTAGTTTCCTGATGGCTTTCTACTGTGTTAACTGATCACAATAAATTATCATAACTCTAGACGGTCCAGCCACTTCCTGTCTTTGATATTTGCTATCTGGTGTGAACAGCTGTTGTTTCCTCTTTCCATTTGCTACAAACCCAGTGTTTAGGGATGAGGCCCATAACTCATCCAATGAGACTGTGAATGGAGTAGGTACAGTACATGAGACCAGTATCACAAAGATTGGAGCAGGAGCATGACCCAGAAAAAAAACATAGTGCTTTAGTAGGATGTGATCTGTGGGCCCACACTCTCTGTTTTGGGTCACACAGATCTTGAGGATGTGGACTTTGGCTGACATTAATTATCCCATTATGAGGAGAGGGCTGGATTAAACTGAAACCAAGAAACAAACAACAGGTTCTGTGTTCCTAATTGTGTTAGTCACATTATGGTCTCCTGGATGCGCACACTGTGTAATCTGATTGAAGAGTCATCCTTGAACATAATCTTTCCATTAGGCAATTCCCGTGACATTAAATTCGTAGCCCATACTTGTTCAATCAAATGTATCTTCTATAAATGACTTCAGATGACAGAATCACTCAGAAACAGCATTTATCCATTCTCTCTAGTGTCCTCTGGAGGGAAAACCTGGTCCAGATGTCAAGCAGATGCAGCAGCTACTCTGCTTCCTTTTGGCTCTTTTCTATCAAGGACCAGAGAAAATCCAGGGTGATTTTCATCTTGCTTTTAACATGTTATCAATATCCTTTTCTTCCTCTGAATCTTGATCTGGTATCCAACTGAAAACAAGCATACATACGTTCAATCACATCTGGAATAATAATTTAATCAAACACAATTCTGGTAAGAGATGTCAGTAACTTTATAAAAGAAGCGAACTAGCTTACAGAAAAATCAAAAATTTGACTGAGCATGTGGTTGATGCCTATAGCCAGCATTCGGGTGGCCAAGGCAGAAAACTTGAGAGCTCAAGGCTAGCTGGGGCTACCTAGTAAGACCTTGTACTAGCAAAAGAAAAAGTGCAAAGCCAGGAAGAAAATTAATGAAAGGGGCATTACAAACAAAAGAAACCATAGTTCTTCCTATGGGCCAACAAAGACTTGCTCCTGTAAAATTGAAATTTCATTTACCTTTTTGTTTTAACTATACTCAATGAAAGTCCTACCAAGCTTACCTTTGTAAATTCAAATGTACTTGAAATTTTGAAATAGCAACTGGAAACATTAATGACACAGGATCATGGTATTAAAATCCTTGAGTTCCTTCCTCGTAGACTGACCCCAAGTTCTTTGACTTAAGCCTATCAAAGGAGCCGCTTCCTAAGGTCACAGGTGGAGAAAAGGTTCTGAAGTTGGTGTAAGGCAGAATTTCAAAGTCAATATAGCTGTTCAAAATTCCACAGGAAGGAATTAATTTGGAGATAGGCCCTATCAGTGAGTCCAACAGTAGAACAGACAGCAGTTTATTTGAGCACAGCATGAAGCAGCTGAGAGCCTTTTTTAAATATATAAATTATATATTTTTCTGTACTGTGCATTGAAGTCAAGGCCTCACACATGCCAGGCCAGCACTCTACTACTGAGCTACATCTCCAGCCCTCTTTTATACACTTTTTCAGACAGGGTCTCACTAAGCTCTACAGGCTGGCCCTGAATTCACTCTATAGCCCAATAAGAATTAACCACATGACTTAAATGCATGTTCCCAGCTTCTCTCATGCCCAGATAGAGACACTCCATCAGCTAAGTGTGACATGATGCACTTTGAAGACTCAGTCATAGTCTTGGAGGAACAATATGAGAATCACTGTCTGCTCCAGGTACAAATATGAGGGAAGGTCTGCCTTTTACTGTTATCCATCAAGTCACTGACATTTTAAATTCAAAATTATAGCTAGGTGTGGTGGTGTACACTTTTAATCCCAGCACTTGGAGGCAGAAGGCGGGCAGATCTCTGTGAGGCCAGTCTGGTCTACAAAGTGAGTTGCAGGACAACCAGGGCTATGACACAGAGAACCTTGTCTCGCAAAACAAAACAACGAACAAAAAAATTCAAAACTATTAAAATTACTCAGAAGAGGCTATGCCTGTCAGAAATCCAGCAGGCGGCCCACTGACCTTCTCAGCTCTTTCTGTTCCCCCAGACATAACTCCTCAACCTCATCCCTAGTGCTGCACCTGCCCCCACATCTGTGGATCCCACAGACCATCCCCTCCTAACCTCCCACTCCTCACATGTTGCTGCATCCCAGCCTCCAACACCAGCAGGCCTTCCCTGTGAACACACCAGCTGAGCAGAGCAGTAAAACAGGCAACATACAACCATCATACTCTCCGAAAATCCAGAGAGGAAATCCAGAGAATCCAAGGAACAAAACACCCACCTGACAAAGGCAAACCCAGAACTCAGCACCTAGACCTATAATCATCCCAAACCCAGATAGCTAGACACCAGCGTAAGAACACAAAACAGCCAGGGCAATATGTCTCCACTAGAACCCAGCTATCCTAGCACAGCAGGCCCTGGATATTCTAATGTAGCTGAAGCACAGGGAAAAGACCTTAACACCAACTCTATGAGCCGGGCGGTGGTGGCGCACGCCTTTAATCCCAGCACTCGGGAGGCAGAGCCAGGCGGATCTCCATGAGTTTGAGGTCAGCCTGGGCTACCAAGTGAGTCCCAGGAAAGGCGCAAAGCTACACAGAGAAACCCTGTCTCGAAAAACCAAAAAAAAAAACAAAAAAAAAAACAAAAAAAAAAAAAAACAACTCTATGAAGACGACAGAGAGCTCAGCAGTTAAGAGCACTGGCTGCTCTTCCAGAGGTCCTGAGTTCAATTCCCAGCAACTCAACCATCTGTAATAAGATCTGATGCCCTCTTCTGTCATACAGGCACACATGCAGACAGAGCACTAATACCCCCCCCCCCCAAAAAAAGGGGAAGATGACAGAGGTAATGAATAAATCCCTTAAAGAAATCCAGGAAAACACAAACAAATAACTGGAGGAAATGAATACATTCTTCAAAGAAAACCAAGAAAATACAAACAGTTGAAGGAAATGAATAAAACTGTTCAAGGCCTGAAAATGCAAATAGAAACAATAAAGAAAACACAAACTGAGGCAATTCTGGAAATGAAAAATTTAGGAATTTGAACAGAACTACAGAAGCACGCTTAACCAACAGAATACCAGAGATGGAAGAGAGAATCTCCGGCTCTGAAGCTACAAAAAAAGAAATGGATACATCGGTTAAAGAAAATGTTAAATCTAAAAAATTCCTGACATAAAACATCCAGGAAATCTGGACACTGTGAAAAGACCAAACCTAGGAATAATAGGAATAGAGGAAAGAGAAGAAACCCAGCTCAAAGGCCAAGAAAATACAGTCAACAAAAACACAGAAGAAAATTTTCCTAACCTAAAAGAAATGTCTATAAAGGTACAAGAAGCATACATAACACCAAATAGATTGGACCAGAAAAGAAAGTTTTCTCACAACATAATAATCAAAACAGATACAGAACAAAGAAAGAATATTAAAAGCTGCAAGGGAAAAAGACCAACAAACTATAAAGGCACACATATTAGAATTACACCCGACTTCTCAAAATGAAAACTCTAAAAAGCCAGAAGGGTTGGACAGATGTCTTGCAGACTCTAAGAGACCACAGATACCAGCCCAGATTACTATACTTAGCAAAACTTTCAATCAACATAGATGGAGAAAATAAGATATTCTATGATAAAGTCATATTTAAATAATACCTATCTACAAATCCAGCCCAACAGGAAATGCTGGAAAGAAAACTCCAACCTAAGAAGGTTAACTACATCCATGAAAACACAAGAAATAATCTTACACCAGTGAAACAAAAAGATAGGAAACACACACTACCACCATCACCACCACCACCACCAATAAAATAACAGTAATAAAAACGGCATGGTATTGACATAAAAACAGATATGTTGATCAATAGAATCCAACTGAAGACCCAGACATAAATCCAAAAACCTATAGACACCTGATTTCTTTATAAAGAAGCCAGAAAAAAGACAGCCATCTTCAACAAATGATGCTGGTCAAACCAGATGTCTGCATGTAGAAGAATGCAAATAGAGCCATTATCTATCACTCTGCACAAAACTCGAGTCCAAGTGGATCAAAGACCTCAACATTAAACAGATACACTGAACCTGAGAGAAGAGTTGTTCTTCCCAAAGAAACAACTTCCCAAATAAAACACCAATAGTGCAGGCACTGAGATCAACAATTAATAATTGTGACCTCATGAAACTGAAAAGCTTCTGTAAGGCAAAGGACACCGTCAATAGGACAAAACAGCAGCCCACAGAATGGGCAAAGATTTTCACCAACTCCACATCCAATAGAGAACCAATATCCAAAATATATAGAGAACTCAAGAAACTAGATATTAAAAAAAAAAACCAAATAATCCTATTAAAAAATAGTACAGATCTAAACAGAATTCTCAGTAGAGGAATCTCAAATGGCTGATAAACATTTAAAGAAATGTTCAACATCCTTAGCCATTAGGGAAATGCAAATCAAAACCACTCTGAGGTTCCAGCTTACATCTGTCAGAATAGCTAAGATTAATAACACAAGTAACAGCTTATGTTGGAGAGGATGTGGAGCAAAGGGAACACTCTTCCATTGTTGGTGGGAGTGCAAACTTGTATGGAAATCAATATGGCGATTTCTCAGAAAATTGAGAATCAATCTACCTCAAGATCCAGCTATACTACTCTTGGGCATATACCAAAAGGATGCTCCATCCTACCACAAGGACACTTGCTCAACAATGTTCATTGTGGCTCTATTCCTAATAGCCAGAAACTGGAAACAACCATGTCCAAAGAAAGATGTCTAAACAGAAGATAACAGAAGAATGTCCAAACCTAGATAAGAGAAGAATGGATAAAGAAAATGTACATTTACACAATGGAGTATTACTCGGCTATTAAAACAAATAACATCATAAAATTCACAGGCAAATGGGCAGAACTAGAAAAAAATCATCCTGAGTGAGGTAGCCCAGACCCAGAAAGACAAATGTTATGTATGCACTTATTCATGGATATTAGTCATTAATTAACTGATAACCATGCTATACCCTATAGACCCAGAGAGGTAGGTAAAGAAGAGGGGTTGAGTGAATGCATGGATCTCCCTGGGAAGAGGAAATAGAGATTTTATGGGTGGACTAGGAGAGGGTGGGGATGGGGATGGGAGGGATTAGGTGTGGGGGGTGTGGCATGGAGGGAGAGAGTGTGGGGAGAGACGGCTGAAACTGAGGAGCATTTGGGGGATGCATAGGGAAACCTAGTGCAGTGGAAACTTCCTGGAATCTATGAAGGTGATCCTAATGAGGACTCCTAGTAATGGGGGATATGGAGTCTCAACTGGCCATCTCTTGTAGCCAGGCAGGGCTTCTAGTCTGGCTTGTTGTCAATTGAGTTGTTGGCCAAGGAGGTCCCATGGAAGTCCCCAAACCCAGGCTCATGCCAAGACAAAGGGTTGCTCTCCACAAACTGACAGCAGGGCCCCATTGTTGAGAACAACATCTACACAACTCGTTGAACATGGATAAGTCAAACTGATGCCTACATGGAGTCTTCACCCCTACATTCTAGTTTCTTTGGTGCAGGAAGGTACTATGCAGACTACCGAATGAGAAATGTGGACACCAACCCAGCCACAAAAACCTTCAACCTACAATCTGTCCTGCCTGCAAAATATGCTAGGGCAATGGTGGCACAGAACTTGTGGGAGTAGCCGACAGATGTCTGACTTGACTTAAGACCCATTCCACAAGAACAAGCTCACACAGGACACTGCTTGGGTAACCAAGTACCAGAGACTAGATGGCCCAAAGACCTAGGGTAAAACCAAACAACAACAATAAATGACTCTTAATGATAATCTGCTATATTCAGAAGTAAGTGTCTTATCCAGTCGTCATCATAGAGGCTTCCACTGGCAGCAGGTGGGAACAAATGCAGAGACCAGATATTATATAGAGAGTTTAAATTGGAGGTCTCCATCAAATTCCTCCCCTCAGAGCCCAGAGAATCCAGTAGAAGAAGAGGAGGAAAGACTGTAAAAGTCAGAGGGGATGGAGGACACCAGAAGAACAATGCCCTCTGACTCAACTAAGCAAGGCACATATGAGTTCACAGACTGAGGCATGAAGCATAGGGCCTAGATGGGGCTACATCAGGTGCTCTGTGTATATATAACTACTGGCTTAGTATTTGTATGGTTCTCTGACTCTTGCTGGCTCATGAGACTCTTTTCCTCCTGTTGGGTTGCTGTGTCCAACTTCAATATGAAAGTTTTTGCTTCATCTTATTACATCTTATTTTGTCATGTTTGGTTGTTATCTCTTAGAAGCCTGTTCTTTTCTAATGAGAGACAGAAAGGGAGTGGATTGGGAGGGGATGGGAGGTGGGGAGGAACTAGGAGGAGTGGAGGGAGGGGAAACTGTAATGAGGATATATTGTGTGAGAAAAGAATCTATATTTAATTAAAAAATTACTCAGAAGACAGATAAACTGTGAAAAAATATTTTTTAAGAAGGACTAATTTGGGCTGGAGAGATGGCTCAGAGGTTAAGAGCACTGCTTGCTCTTCCAAAGGTCCTGAGTTCAATTCCCAGCAACCACATGGTGGCTCACAACCATCTATAATGAGATCTGGTGCCCTCTTCTGGCCTGCAGGGATACGGGCAGACAGAACACTGTATACATAATAAATAAATAAATCTTAAAAAAAAAAAAAAAAAAAAGAAGGACTAATTCATGCCCATAGGATATGCTGAAGAGGTGGAGGCAGGAGGATCACAAGTTCCAAGCCAGTTTGGGCTACTATTGCCAGATGTGTTAGCACACACTCTTAATCTCAGTACTCGGGAGGCAGAGGCAGGTGGATCTCTGTGAGTTCCAGGCTAGCCAGAGCTACATAGTGAGACCTTATCTCAAAAACAAAAACAAAAAACAACAAACAAAAAACCCCCACAACTCCACAGAGGCTAGCTAACAGGGAAAGACCCTAGGAGGGACACATGGATGACCCTGCGAAGGAGAAGTGGATGAGATCTACATGAGTGGACTGGGTGTGGGGAGGTGGCAGAGGACGAGGAATGGGGCATGAGAACATAGGGAAATGGGAGCGTCGAGCTGGAACAGGGACAGAGTGGGAGGGCAGGGAGGAAGATACCATGATAGATGAGGACATCATGGGAATAGGAAGAGACAGGGTGCTGGGGAGGCTCTCAGGAATCCACAAGGTTGACCCCACCTTGGTCTGCTGGCAGTGGTCCAGAGGGTGCCTGGACCGGTCTGCTCTGGTGACCAGCCTAGCAAATAACCTAGCTGTCATCATAGAACCTTTGTCCAATGACTGATGGAGGCAGATGCAGAGATCCACAGCCAGGCACCAGGCTCAGCTCCGGGAATCCAATTGATGAGACAGAGGAGAGATTCTACAGGCGAGGGACGTCGAGATCATGATGGGAGGACGTGCAGAGATGACCAGCCACATTAGTGGAAGCCCATGAACTGTGGACTGGTGGCTGTGGAGCCCCCATGGGACTGGACTAGGCCCTCTGGATACAGAAGACGGTTGTTTGGCTCGAACTGTTTGGGGGGCACCCAGGCAGGGGAATTGGGATCTGTCCCTGGTCTATGGGCAGGCTTCTGGAATCTGGTGCCTGTGGTGTGACATTTTGCACAGCCTTGGTGCAGTGGGAAGGGGCTTGGACCTGCCTAGGCTCAGTGTGCTGGGCTCTGCTGACTCCCCATGGGAGACCTCGATTTGGGGGATGTGGGGATGCGGGGTGGCTTGGGAAAGAGGGCTGGGAGGTGGGAGGAGGGAGGATCTGTGGATAGTATGTGGAGTGAGTAGAAAATTTCTTAATAAAGAACAATGAAAAAAAAAAAAGAAAATAAGAATATCTAATTAAAAAAAAAAGATTTTTAGTCCTTGAAAAAAATTAGCCAACTAATGGCCAAATTTTCCAAACAGGCAAGTTTCAGTTGCCAAGGTAATGAGGTTCTCTTCAACTTAATCTACATAAAATAAAATAACACGATACTAATTTTAAAAAAATACCTTAGTTCTTAGTTTCTTTGTCCCATGATATGGAATGACAAAATGGCCCTAAATTCCTGTATTCAACTCAGTGAGCAACCTCTAGTCAATGTCTAGTCACTTGTGAATTTTCAGGTTCAGGTAACAAAGGTAATAATCATTTATAATTATTCTGTCGTTTGATGTCTGGCATTTGTTCTAACGAACATGTCCTGCATGTGGATTTGGGAGCAATTTAATAAAGCCTTGCTAGTATCTTTTCAAAAAAAAAAAAAGAAAGAAAGAAAGAAAAAGGAGTAAGGAAGATCGGGCTTTAGGTGAGGCGTCGTCTCAGGGAGTCTGCTGTCATCTGATACGATGCTACAGCAGAGCTCAGTGTCTCCTGTACTAATCATTATGCTTCCCAATGACTGGAACAGACTTTCAAATTGCTCCCCAGCCTGAAGGCTGCATTTCACAGTTGACAAAACTACACGAGGGAAGGCGGGAAAGCTACCCAGGGAGGCTGCCAGAGATGGCAGAAGAATGTGGGATGCTGTCACTTGAGAGAAACAGCATGGCCAGACTGCATCTCCCGTCCAATCTCCTGGGTTTGGTCTATGTGTTGAAGCTCTGTGCCCTCTGCTTCTGTAGGAACCTGGGAAGAGCTCTCGGTGTAACCCCAAATGGGCAAGCAGAGGCTCAAGCCCACCCATGCACTTCTTTCACGGGAAGCCCCATTTCTAACTTCATACTTGTTCCATGAAAAGCCTGTTTTCCATCCCAAAGATCTCTGTAGATCTTTCAAGTGAAGGAATGTCAGCACAGAGTCCAGGGACTCGGGATGTCATCTGGGGCCCTCCTGCCACCATCCATCACTCCAAACCACAAACACTGACACTTCCTTCTGGTCATGTAAGGCAGAAGTGCAGACCTAGTCCTCAGCCTTCCAGGCTTGTGTGTTAACTGCCAAATGACCCGAATTCATGCTTCTCACTGTCAGCTCCTCCCATTTATACTTGCTGAGATTCTGTCCTCACACTTTCAGAAAACCATGAGGATCAGCAACCCTGGAGGATAACAAAGTTAGGGGCTTTTGTGAATGGACTCACATTCATCACTGGATTCCAAACACTATTATCCAAACCATATCACTACAGCCAATTTCTGATTATTAAAGCATTCACATTTAATTCTATATATAGTTAACAAAAAGCTTTCCAAAATTGTTAATCACTTACCATTGATCTTTTACACTCAAAAAACGAATACTGCAAAGCTCTGCAGTATCCTTCCTTCAAACACTGCCGTGGGGATTTTCCTTCCTGTGACACAAACCAATATGAGTATCTGGGAAATTGTTCCACAAAGCACAAGACAACTATTCTTCTGAAAGAAGCTCTTAAAAATATTTAATTTCGGGTTGGGGATTTAGCTCAGTGGTAGAGCACTTGCCTACCAAGCACAAGGCCCTGGGTTCGATCCTCAGCTCCAAAAAAAAAAAATTTAATTTCTTTTTAATAACCTTGATAAAGAAAAACAAATGTAAAGATTATTAAATAATTGGGTACTCTGAGTCTCAGTTTTTAAAATTTATATGTATTAAGTGTTTGCTTGCATGTACAAATGGGCACCACATGCAGACCTGGAACCATGGAGGTCAGAAGAGGGACCAGATCCCAGGGAACTGGAGTTTTATGTGATTATGCACCAACATATGGGTGCTAGGAACCAAACCCCGGTCCTCTGTAGGAGCAACAAGTGCTCTTAACCACTGAGCCATCTGTCTTTCCAGCCCCCAGAGCTTGGGACTTTTAGAACACATCATTAATGTTTATATAAGCCTTCCTGTGGATGAGAACTATGAATTGGATGCCTTAAAATGAGACCCTTTCAGTACTGGTACTAAACAGTACATGAATGTTAGCGGGGCTGGAGAAATAGCTAAGTGAATCAATTGCTTGCTGTGTATGAGGTCTCCAGTTCAGCACCCACATAAAAAGCTGAGCCCATAATTGTGGCAGGGGCCCATAATCCCAGAACTGCATCGTGGAGACAAGCAGATGTGGTAGTCTACCCAGGCGGGTTCAGTGACACACCTTATCTCAAATAATAAGGTGGAGGGGCAAGAGAGCCTGCTCTTCTGAGGTCAAGATTTGTAAGTGTTCTGTAGATGAAGAGACACAGGCAAACCCTGGTGAGTTCCCTCTGGCTGTTCCAACTTCTCTGGCTTCCCAGGAGTAATAAAACCTTAAGAAGTCTATCTCTAAGTTGGCTCCGAACCTTCCCCCCACCCACCCCCTTCTCCTCACTAGCCCCCACTGGACCTTACATTCTTATTATCGGGGTTCATACTTACTACCCTGAGTTTCTCTGAGTCCCCATAGTTCCTCCACTGTCTCCCATAGCAGCACACAAAATACAGGCTTATGTTGAATTCCTCCCAGAATGCAACAGTGTAGGTTTAAGACTGGCTAAAGGCCGGGCGGTGGTGGCGCACGCCTTTAATCCCAGCACTCGGGAGG
>CABHPR010018398.1:0-11449 GCA_902168415.1 Peromyscus melanophrys
ACACACACACACACACACACACACACACACACACACACACACACACTATGCATATATTATGCATAAATAAATTAAAGAAGATATGTCTGGAAATGTAACTCAGTAGTAGAATGCTTGTCTGGCGTGTGCAAAGCCTCTGGTTTGATCCTCAACACTGAAAGAAAACAAAAACACTAAAAATAATTTCTGGGTCTCCATTTCCATTTCTTTAAATGAAGAGGTTGAAGAGGTATTTGGAAAACAGCAAATGTTACCTGACAGAATGAATGTCTCCCTCAAAGTCTATTTACTACTAGCCGTGAATTGAGGATCCAATCTTCAGAGGGTTAAATGTGATAAGCCACAATTGTTTTATACTCTAAATCATTCACAATAAACGATACAGCAATGTGCTTGTCTACTAATGAGCAAGTAAGAGTTATAGAGTATCTGTTTGTTCCACAGGTTTTCATGGATTTCTGCTCTGAGAATGCCGAGTGTTCATAGTCAGCACTGAACTACGAACTCATGGAGCTTTCAGTTCGGGAAGAAGGACCAGTAAACCACTTCTAGACAGGCAGCTGATCACCACGCTGGGTGACATTACCACGGAACGGGGTGGGGCATACCTCTGATGGGGGTATCCGATCTTGATGGCTCTTTCCTCCAAGATGGGACAAAAACCTTGATGTAGGTGTGCCCTCTGTCCCTGAACCAGTCCACAGCCAGACGAATTCCCCGGCAAGAGAAGGCTTCCTTATTTCCATGGCTACAATGGAAGACAAAGAAATCTGAGGAGAAAGAAAAAGGGACTTTCTCTGGAAGCATTCTGGGTCACAGCCTCAAACTGAGAGGGAACTGGGCAAAGAGAATCTTAAACGTAGTCCATTCTTCCCACAGACCACAGCTGCAGGCAGCTTTCAATAAGGACGCAGAGGTACTCAGGCTCACCTGGGTGGCAGGGAGGGCGCATATTCCAAAGGATAATTGACCTGCCCACTCTTTAGTTGAAGTTAGTGGAAGCCAACATCAAAGACAAAAAAAGAATCATGAAAATAGACAATATTAGGCATCCGCAGAATCGCTCGCCCCCTGAGCAATGAGCTCTACCAGGGCCCCCAAGTCCACGCAAGGAACCAGTGCTCCACAAACCCCACAAAAGACATCACTGTTGCAGAAAAGGGGCTATGCGAGACCTTGCTGCATCTTTCAGGCCTCTTAAAAATCATCATCCTAGCCAGGCACCGGAGTATACATCCTTAATCCCAGCACTTAGGAGGCAGAGGAAAGTGGATCTCTGTGAGTTCTGGGTCAGCCTGGACTACATAATGACTTCCAGGCCAGCCAGGGATACATAGTGAAGCCCTGTCTCAAGGAAAAATAAATAAATAATCGTCTTCCTTAAGCAGGGAATGATGGCACATTCCTTTAATCCTTGTGTCTTAGAGGTAGAAACAGGAAGATCAAAAGTCTAAGGTCATCCTTGGCTATACTCTGAGGCTAGCCTGGGCTACACAAGACCTTGGTATGGAATAAAGTGTGTGGGGAATCATCTTCCTTCATCTTAGAGGGATGAGAGATGTGGAGGGATTTAAGTTTTGAAGTAGATATAAGAATAAGGCAGACACCCGTGTGTGTGGCCCACAGAGGACAGTGAGTTGGGTACGAGGCGTGAGATAAGAAGCTGTGGAAATCATCAAACAAGAGTCAGTGGTCAGGCCTGAGCTGCTGCTGCTGGATAAATGAGAACAGAAAGTGAATTTGGGGACATTTAGAAGGTACTTGAACTCAGTTTCTGGATGTGGAAGTGACAGAGAAGGTATCAGGTACTTCTGGGTTCTTTGTATACATGCATGGTGGGCCATGCACTGACCGGGAAACTCTGGAAGGGCTCTGATTGGAGGGAAAAGCCATTCATAAGTTTGGCTTTGGATATAGAGTGACTTGGAGAAAGTTTTGTGACTGTTAAGTGGACATGTTAAGTAAACAGCAAGAGGTCAGAGGAGCGATCTGAGTGGTAAAGGTTGTAGGTCACCCCTGCTTATGCAAGAGTTGAAACCACAGTGTGGACAGAATTATTCGACTGCCAGAGAGGAAGTTAGAGGCCTTGAGCTTGGCCTGGAATGAGTCTGGGATGCAGCTGCTGATTTTAGCCAGGGGTAGAGGATGTCTTACAAAAGAGACAGAAAAGATCTCTCCAAGGGACAAGAAGAGAAACAGCCAGATGTGCTGCTGTCTGGAAGCCAGGGAAAGAGGCAGCTGAGTACCCTCTGGGGGACCAGTGAACCTAGGCTTCACTTGGACTTGGTCAATCAGGTCACTGGTGCTGGAGACAGGGACAAGTGGCTGGATCTGGGACACTGAGGAGGCAAAATTAACAGGCTGAGCCACGGATGTGATGGAGCCTGATCTCTAGATCGTTTTCTGCTCCCTACTCCTCAACCTGTTTTTCCTCCAGCTGTTTACTCCACCACGTACCTTCCTAAACAGGTCTTTGCGGCAGCTCTTCCTGTCCTCCCACTGAACCCACTCCTCTTCCTCTTCCTCCGGCTCTCTGCTAAATCCTTGCTTCCCCAGGAAAACATCCCTTGACGGATTAGACTCCATCACACAGATGCTTCCTAGCATTTAAGAACATTTACCCAGCCAGACACGGCGATGCACACTTGTAATCTCAGCACTCAGAAGGCTGAGGCAGAAGACTTGCCTGGAGTTGGGAGGCTAGCCTGGCTGCTTACATAGCAAGTCTTTGTCAAAACAGAAAACAAAATAAACAGCAACAACAACAACAACACACACACACACACACACGAACCCAGGACACTCTGCACAACCACCAAGATCCCAGGATCTAGCTATGGCCCCTGATTATTGGTGAAGGCTTAGTGAAAATCCTGCTGAGTAGATCCGTGATGGAGAAGATACCAGCCTCGGCCTCCTCACCAGCAGAAAGAGAGACGACATAGGCAAAAATGAGGAGCTGCCTGGAAAGACCTACAGCCCAATTCTGGGGACCGAAGGGACAGCAACGAGAGCACAAGTCACAGAATAAGTACAAGGGACACAGAGACTAGAACAGGTTCTCCCCCCACCCATCCACCCCCAAGGAAAAAAACATGTAAGGTGGGAGTGTGTACAAACAAGTGTGGGTGCTGGAGGAGGCCAGAGGCACTGATCTGTCTAGAGGGGGAGGTGACGGGTGCCTGTGAGCTGCCTGACTTGGGAACTGAACTAGGGTCCTCTGAAAGACTCTGAACTGCTGAACCCTGAACTGCCAAACCCTGAACTCTGAACTCCAGCCCTGAGACAAGTTCCCAGAAGCCTGGCTAGAAATAACCAGCTCACACCCAGTTAAAGACCACACTGAGTTCCCCTTACTGCACTGTCTTTGTTGTGTGACTTGGGATTGGGACAGACACAGGTTCACAGGCTAAGATCGGGAGTTCAGGGAAGCAAGCAATCTGTAGACCCTGGAGCGGGTATGAACTATCTCTGGGAGTTCCTTCAGCTGTGGTAGCCATGAGGATCCTGTCTTGGCTGCCTCCTCAGAGGCTGCACTGGGAGGCTTGAGCAAACAGCAGGGAGGAGATAGCAGCCGGATGCAGTGGGAAGGGAGGAGGAAGCAAAACATGAGTCCCTTCCACCCCTACACACAGGTTGAGAGAAGGAGGGAGAGAGGTAAGGGGATCATTCTCAGGGTTGTTCCTGGCCCCTCCTCCTTCTTCTGATAAGTCCTAGGAGGAGCAGGATACAGAAACTGGCCTCAAACAAGAAGCTGAAGCCTTGGGCCAGCACATCTGGGCAGGCTGCACATCCTCAGAATAGTTCTGGCTCAGCAGGCCGCCTGGTTTGAAAGTGGCCCAGAGCGGAGCTAGAAACAGTTTTCCAGACCTCTTATAGGCCCGAGGCATGATGGTTGTCAGAGACCCAGGGACGGAACAACAGGTCCCTGCTGGAGGAGACTATTTTAAGCCATCATAGCTGCCAAAAAAGCCCAGTGACAGTCCTGCCACAAGCCTTAGAAACGCCTTTCCTAAAAAGCATTGGGCCTCACTTGGTCCCACAGTCATCAGCAAGGCCTCCCGGACAGCACAGGCCACCTCTAAAGTGAGAACATTACCCAGAATCAAGAGGCTCTGTCCTAGGGAAAATTGTCTAATAAACAGCAGACCAGCCCCTTTGGTGACGACAGTGACCAAAAGATGTGGCGACCTCTTGGGATGACCTTGCAGTCTGGAGCTGAAACAGGGGACCCCACCTTGACCAGGACTGCCTAATTATGCATACCTCTTCCTCCTTGCTCCAATTCCTCCTTTATTTAAACCCAAAGCTCATCTCAGTTCCCTGAACTTGGGGTCCCTGGACCCCTTTATCTGTTCCTTTTCTCAGTGCACATTAATTAAGTCTCTGGTCTCTTTAATTAGCGTGTTGGGACGGGTGGCAGAGCTTAGCTGTTGGGGCTGCTGAAGCCCCAGCTCTTGCCCTACAATTCTTGTTACAATCCCAATTCACCAGATGTAGCTGAAAGTTTCCCTGTGTCCTGCCTGGCCGTTAGTCAGGACAAATCTCTCTCACCCACAGCCGGTCCAAGCAGCTGTAGGACCGGTGGGTGAGAGAGATTTGTCCTGACTGCGGGCCAGGTGGGACACAGGAAAACTTCAGCTACAACCAGGACACTCTTGTAGCAGAGAACCATGAGAGCCAAGACCTCTTGTCCCAGCTATCACACAAGGTCTCAATGTCCCCAGGGGTTATTGGGAAAGGAGTCAGGCCAGGGATGGAAGCGCAGAGCCTGAATCAGCCTAGCCTCCCTCAAGACTAGACCGGGAGGGAACACCAAAGCGCACAGGCAAATGTCAGGTCAACCCTTCCTATTCCTAAAAACTGAGGAAATACAGGAGTACTGTGAAGGACAGACACCCCTTCCTCCACCTTCCCTCCCTCAGGTACACACGGCTCCTGCCCAAAGCCACACAGCCCCAGTCAGTTATCAAGTAAAATGGTCACTACCACAATTACTCTGGAAGTTACTGAATTGCGCGGTCTCCTGGGACTCCCCGTGTATCTGTCTAATTACTCTTAAACCATGCAGCATGCGTGTGTCTCTGTTGAACTGGTGGGCAGACTTAAAGACAGGTGCAAAAGGCAATCCTCTTTTGCAACCTGGAACTCTCTAGTCAGGGTGAGTTTCGATACGTGTAGAAGGGGTATGGTAGCCCGATGGCTTGAAGTGACGGCAGTAGTGGTAATATAACTGGTTCTGAAAATAGTTGAGCATTGAAAAGAAATAAGCCAGCCTTCCCTCCCTGATCTTTTGATGGGTATGTGGTGGGGGTGGGCTTTTGTATGGTATTTTGTTTGTGTTCTGACAAATAAAGCTTGCCTGGAGCTCAGAGGGCAGAACTAACCACTAGTCAACCAGAGAGGCCAAGGGGTGGTGGCACACACATTTAATCCCAGCACTTGGGAAGCTCAGGCCTTTGATCCCAGCACTTGGGAGGATCATGCCTTTGATCTCAGCACAATCTGGAGGTGGAGACAGGAATATAAGGTGGGTGGAGACAGGATCTCGGCCCCCTTTTAGAGGTTAGAAGTCTCTAATGACTGCTGCTCTGTTTCTCTGACCTTTCAGCTTTCACCCCAATATCTGACTCCTGGTTCTTATTGTTAAGACTAACTAGGATCATGCTTCAGGGGCATTCAGTGGGAGGGAAAAAGGAGGGGAACTGAGCCCCAGTAGGGTTCCAGTCAGGAGATGACAGTCATCCTGGGTCCCTTTCCAGGAGAAACGTGTCCATCTGGGCATTTGTCCCTGTCTTTGCACCAACTTACAAACTCCTACTACAAGACTGTGCTGAGGGCTAAGATACCCACTAGACATGCTGCGGTCGTCCTAGTACTCGGGAGGTTAAACAGAATGGTAAGCTCGAGGCTGGTCTTGTCTAATAGTGAGTTGCAGGCCAGCCTAGACTGCAAAGATTCAAAGCACAGGGCCTAAGGACATAAGTCAGTTGGCACAGTGTTTGCCCAGCAGGCCCAAGCCCTGGCAATCAGACAAGTTGGGCATGGTGGTGCATGCCTGTAGTTTCAGCACTCAGGAAGTGGAGGCAGGAAAACCAGGAGACCAAGGTCCTCTTTGGCTACATTGTGAGTTTGGGGACAGCCTAGCCTATATAAGACCCTGTCTTAAAACAACAAGAAGAAAAGGGACACCTTCTGGCTTTGGGGTCCCTTTTTAGGGGAATGGGGACTGTTAGAGAGGCTTAAAGCTCGTAGAGAGTTCTGTTCGCCAGGTCATATGGCTCATTTTACCATTCCATTACTCCCTTGAGGAAATGGCTTTCACTCCCAGGTTACCCTTATGGAAACTAAAGCAAAGAAACATGCCCAGCTCTCTGATCTGGTGGTAACTCCACAGGCCTAACTGTCACTACAAACTCTTCCTTCCTTTCCCCCAAAATCTTTGAGGCCCAGAGAACAAACCTTGTGCAGTGAGAGTCCTCCCATGGAGGACCTTCCATGGAGAGATTGACAGACCCTGGGAACCAGCTGCCATGAGGCCATGGGAAGGGAAAGGAGGCCTAGAAGTTTTGAACATTGGGAGGGTAGAAAAGGGAAGTGGTTGGTGTCTGAAACAAATTTTGCCTACATGCCAACTGTACCCATGGCAGCCGGTTAAGAGGACTGTCACTTGCACAGACCAGACAACATAATTGTACACGCTGCATTCTGACTAGTTCAGGAAGTCTTTGTAGAAGTCAGGGGCTCACAGGATGACCCACGGGATACAAGGTTATGGTCATGGGGTGGAATGAACAAAGATGTCTCCGGGCTCTGAGATGGAAGGGCTGCACTATTTCTGCCCAGTTTCTTGTTGGACGCTCAAATGCTAGTGCTCCGAATCTGCCCAATGGGAGATCTAACTCAGCTCAGGTCGTGGATGGAAAGAGGGTGTACAGGGGCCGTCCTGATTAACACCTTCTTCCTTTTTCTTTCTTCTTCTTTTGGGATTAAAGGTGTGTGCCACCACTGCCTGGCTCTGTTTCTCTTCTAGACTGAGTCAATCTCATGTAGTCCAGGGTGGCTTTGAACTCACAGAGATCCAGACAGATCTCTGCCTCCCCAGTGCTAAGATTAAAGGTGTGTGCCATCACTACCTGGCTTCTATGCTTAATCTAGTGTCATGTTCTGTTCTCTGATCTTCAGGCAAATTTTATTAGGGTACACAATGTATCAATCACCACATGTAACAAATAGCTTCCATAGCAGTAATACAACCCCAGAACTTTCTGCCCTCTCAGTTGTCTTGGACAGCCTTGAACAAGTGGTCAGAACTTGGACTTTCAGGCAAAGATACACTGAGTCCTCTGCCTCTGGCCTTCTGTTTTCCTATGTGGACATGAGACCTGCGGAGGGACTGTGGAATACATGTAGACCTGGCTTCCCAGAGTCTGGTACAGTGCTCATCCACTTCACAGCTCAGGGTTCTCATTTATTTGACTTGATCCTTACAGAATGACAAAGTAAGCTACCAGTACCACTTAGAGGATCCCATAGAACTCCTGGTTCTGGAAACTTCAGGAAACTGAAGGCTTTTAAGGCTTGTGGTGGGGTAACTCCACACATCCGGTTCCCTTCCGTGTAGATGAGTCGTGATCAGAATGTGTTTCGTAAATCTCAAAGCCCACTGTGTCCTGAATAAATACATCCCCCTTGCTCATAAAAAGCCTTTAATCCAGGACCCAGTCCAGTCCATCTGGGTTCAACTGTCGCCCATAGCTTTGGCCTAAACAGCCTGAAGGGCTCAGGAGAGAAAGCCACAGAAGTTTTTACATAGAGTGGCACATAGCACTGGAAGCTGGATCTAACTTGACCAAGTGCTGACCTCAGAACCTATCAAGTCCCTTGCTCAGCAGCTGGGAGATTCAGAGAGAGGGACAGACGGCCTTCCTCAGACAATCTGTATGGACAGGGCAGGTGGCTTGGTGCGTTATCTCTGACTTCTCATTATTTGTCAGTGGTCCTGAATGCTTTGGGGACCACAGATCCTTTAGTTATTTATTAAGAATCTTCTCTGCAGAGAAGCGATCGTATGTGCACAAATATGCCATACCGCATATCATCTTGAGCCATCGATGACTTTGAAAGAAAATGGGCCCCAGACCCAGTCATATAGGAGAAAGTAAGAGAAGAGGCTCTCCCTTAGGGCATCCAAAACGGAACTCAGCACTGTGGACAAGTGGAATTGAACCCAAAAGCTCCAGACTTCTGCCCTCCAGAAACAAAAGCACCTGAAGACATGTTGTTTCAAGCCAGCAAATGACAACGGATGTTGGCCTGTGAGGGACTTCTGGAATGTAACTTCCCGATGATTGGGGGGTGAGTGGGGGTGAGGGGGCTCTAGCAGGCCTGAGCATGGCGAACATTGCAGACAAGTTTTACCCTTTTTCCTCTCCCTTCAAAAAAAAAAAGACTTGCTTTCCTAAAGCTAGCCCCCAAGGTTTGTCTATTCCCTTCCACTGACTCATTCAAGAGACAAAACATCAAGGTCCAACCATCAAAATTCACTATTTGGCTGATATGTCCAGTTAGGACTACCAGCTCACCCTAGCCCAGACTCCACCCTTTCTCCCCTTAAAATCTCCCTCCCGCAGAAGCACCTGCGATTGCTCTCTTGCTCACTTGCTACTGTGCAGCCTCGTCAAACCCCGAATGTTTTCTCTCCAGGGCAATACATCTCCTTTGTCGTCTGGGTATGTCCTGTACTGATTCTGGGGGCTGACCTCCCTTTCAGGGGGAGCAAGCATGGCTGTCAAAAGTCAAACTGTTGGTCCCTGTAAGCAAAGGCATGGGCCGCAAGCTCCAGGAGGAGAGGGATAGCCAGTCAAGGAAGATGTCCCTGTCAACAGGAGCTACACGTCTGGCATGTTAGGGGTAAAAGACACATGTCCCACCCAGGCTTTAAGTCACACACACACACCCAGGACCAGATAGCAGCCTCACTTCCCAAAGCAATCTGGGATCGTATAAGCCTCCAAGAAGAAGGATCTCCTAAAAGCATCTTTCTGGCATTATTAAAATTCTATGCTCAGTAGGTAATGAGACACTATTTTGAATTCCTATAAAGGGGGACTCTCTGTGGCAAGCCTTTCATGGCCGAGGATCTATCTGGCCCTGGGAACACAGGTCTTGTCCAAACTCCCACTGCAAGGGACAGTAGAGGAACAGAGAATGTATGCGCACACCCTCCATGCTCTTAGAACTTACCTTTGAAGGAAATGAATTAAGATCCACAGTCAATGAATCATTATATAATACGTGCTTTTCCCTGGGATCCAAGGGGCAAAGGTGTGTGTGTGTGTGTGTGTGTGTGTGTGTGTGTGTGTGTGTGTGTGTCACACTGAGGTATTTTGTTGACAGAAAGTATATGGAAACACTTAAGACTGTGATACTTTCTTTGCAGTAAGTCTGTGTAATGGTTTCCATTTGTAACCCACACAGATTGAGCGTGGAAAGACAAAATTGACCACAGCTGGAGGACCACAGCTGGAGGTCTGGGGGTGGCAGTGGTAGCACTGAACGGATTGACCCAGGACACTTCATAGCCGTGTACAAATAGAGGATGTGGTTTCAGTTTGAATCCCAGGCTGCACAGAGAGTCCCAGCCAAAGAAAGCCCTCTACCGTGAGCTCCCCAGCATCATTTTAACAGTGTTCTCTGACCCCCAAAGAGAAAACGCCATCCTGAAATAGTCTGTTTGTCCTATAACCATTCTGCTGTTTGCACCCCAACTCAGGGAACTCATACCATCTTGGGGCTGACGTGGGGGCTTTGATTTGTGCAGTGACAACTTACATTCAAACCTTCTCTAAGTTTTGAGCTTTGTCCAGATCACGCAGATGCCAGGTACCTCTTCCCCCTGCGCTTTCTATAGCTGTTGGAGCATATTGAACTCATTTTTTTAAACTATGTACATTTATCGATTGGTGGGCTCATATGTGAGAAGGTCAGAGGACAGTTAACATGAATTCCCATCTCTTTCCACCATGTGAGTCCCAGGGAGGGAACTCAAGTCATCAGATTTGGCGACAAGTGCCTTTTCCACCTGAGCCGTCTCAGTGGGCAATGGATTTTTCCAGAGCCTGTCCTGGTTAGTTTACTGTCAACTTGATACAAGTTAGAGTTACCTGACAAGAGGGGAGCGTCATTGAGAAAAATACCTCCATAAGACTGGCCTAGAAGCAAGCTTGTGGGGCATTTTCTTAACTAGAGATTCATGTGGAGGATCTAGACCATTGTGGGTAGTGCCATCCCCGGGCAGGTGGTCCTGGGGTGTGTAAAGAAGCAGGCCGAGGACGCCATGAGGAGCAGGCCAGTAAATAGCACTCTTCCTTGGCCTCTGCTTCAGTTCCTGTTTCCAGGTTCCTGGCCTGAGTTTCTACCTTGGCTTTTCATGATGATGGACTGTAACCCCAACTAAATCCTTTCCTCCACAATTTACTTTGGGTCATGGTGTTTCATCACGGCAATAGGAACACCCTGAGACTGACCCTTTTAACAACCCCAGAGAGCAAGATGTCATAATTTTCCATCTGCTGCCAAAAGAGGGCGTAGGAGAGACACTGAGAGTGAACGCACAACAGCTTAAGTCCCAGGGCTAGGCGAGGGGCTCCATCATCGCTCGGTAAGATCTCCTTGGGCAAAGCTAGCAGGTGGAAAACGGAGCAGATGGCCTTGGGACACACCACGCTGGGCGCGTGGGGACAGCCCTGAGGCTGGGCCACACTGGGCTGGACCATTCCAAACCTCTGTTCTACAATGCCAAATTCACAGTGAGCTCAAATCCCCGGGGGGAGCTTCGGATGCCTGTTGACACATTTGGGGCCGCTGATAACTGCTTTTCGGAATTCCTACTCAGCTTTTTAAAAGGGAAGTACAAGTATTTATAGCTGTGAGTGAACGATTTCCTATGGCTCTGCCCTCTGCCCGGCTGTAACTCGGCCAAGTTTGCGCAATGCCCTCCTCACCCAGCCCTGAGCGTGGCTTGGGAGACTGGGCCACAGCGGAGCTTTGCCAAGTCAGGCACAATGACCACACGCGCCGTCAGGCTGGAATCCCCAAGCACACAGAGAAGCCAGGTTACAAAGACTGACCCAGCTCTATTAGCAGCTCAAGGCGGGAGGGAAGAGGCCCCAGACCCTCCTTTCAGTCTTAATGGGAACTGCAGCCTTGCCTCCCCACCAGCCCCCAGCAGAGGGCTTTGAAGGCAACCCAAGCACTTCTCGCATTCTGATTCTCAAGCCCTAAGGGAGACTGTGGAGCCCTACTGGCCTGCTCTGCACAGAGAGGAACCGAGTACTCTCGGCTTCCCAGAATAACACAGCTGGCTGGGGACAGACTCCAGAGGAGCCATATCAGTCAACGCCTAACCCTGGGCTCCTGCCCATCCCTGGCTCCCTTCCCTCTGAAG
>CABHPR010018413.1:0-25069 GCA_902168415.1 Peromyscus melanophrys
CACAAGGGGATGCACCTCCCTGTGATTACCATCTGGGTCAGTCCAGGACAACCAATTAGCTGTCTCCCATGACATAGAATACCCCACACACACCAAGCACTTGGGGTCCGGGAACCAATTGCCAGGAGGAGGGGACTTCCTCCTTTCAGATGACCATGTAGTCAGCCCCAGTGTCTATGATAAAATTAAAAGTTTTTCCTTCAGTGGTTAGGGTCATCTTGGGCTTTAATCCAGGCACCAAGGGTATGGTCCAGTGGGCTTTGACCACCTCTTTCCCCTTATTTAACAGGGTTGGGGATCACCCCTGGGGGAATTTAAAGGCACCCTTGGAGGTTGAATTTAGATCTACAGTCTTTTGCCCAGTGGAACCCCTTCTTACAACTGGGGCATGAGGTGCAGAGCAGGCCCAATCAGGGAGGAACCATGGAGGCGCCCTTAGCATGGGTAGGACACTCTCTTTTAAAATGGCCTTCCTCCCCACAACTGAAGCAGGACCATTTTCCTCCCATGGAGACTTGCCGGAGGGCATTGACTTAGGTTGTAATCTGTTCCCTATTAGCTGCCTGCATGGCTACGGCCATGGTTTGGGCCTGGTGAGAAGTAGAGCCAACATCTCAGGAGGCCATAATCCATTTGCTAATATCCTGATCTCTCAATCCAGCACAGGCAAGCTTACAATCAATGTTCATGCAACTGATACCAACATTTTAACAAATTTATCCCTCAGCTCCCCAGGAGGAAACTTTCTCGGGAGACTCTTATTGACCCTTTCAACAAATGTCATTAAGTCCTTGCCTGATCTCTGATGGACCCCGGATATAGGAGCTTCCATGGGGCCTTTATCCAATTTTTTCCCAGCAGCTATCCCAAGTGCCCTAACTTGATCTTGATAGGTGGCAGGGATGGCCGCCTGCTGGAGGCCAGTGAAGTACTTGTTGGAGGTACCAGACAGCATTCCAAAGGTGATAGGAATTTGAAGGTTGGCTGCTTGATTTCTCTCTGCCCGAACCCTGCACTCCTCTAGATAGAAGGCATCCCATTTCAAGTAGAGGGGTCCAGGGAGGACTGCTTTGGCGAGGGCCTTCCAATCCCAAGTGCTCAAGGCTTGATGAGCCAGTACCCAGAAGGATAGTCTCAGCCCAAGGGGAATGTGGCCCATCCTCTGAAATGGCCTTTTTAAGGTCCTTAAGGTGCTGAGCCTCCCAGGGATACCAGGCAAGTGGGCAATTGATGCCAGGGTTAATATTAACAGGAAAGAGGCCAGTCACATCCCCTGGGGTCTCGCCCCACCCAGAGTAGGGCAAGGGTGCAGACTGATTTGGGGGAATGGAATTCAGGATGGAGGGAGTGAGGAATGGATTGGTAGGGAGAGTGGACGTTGAGGGGCCCTTTGAAGGCCAGGTTGTGGCATCAAAGGGATCAAGAGATGGATACAATGAGCCAGATGAGTCAGGCTGACACAGGGGTTTTGGTTTGGGTGTGGCCTGAGTTTTTATGTCTCTTTTCTCCCTGGGCTCCATTTCCTCTCCTTGAGGTCTCCCTACAGGCCCCTTCTCCTTTCAGGGCTCTGGACTTTTGTCTCCCCTCTTAGAGTTTTCCGAGGTATCCATGGTCCATTTCTCCTTAATGGCCTTGGTAGAAAGCAGCCTTTTAATGCCGTAACAATGGGGATAGTTCTCAGTGGAGGAATGTGGGGGTATTGTGTTCCCCAAACTATTGTGTATGCTAATAAACTTATCTGGGGTCAGAGAACAGGACAGCCACAATATTAAACATAGAGGTTAGGCAGTGGTAGCATACACCTTTAATCCTAGCATTCCAGAGACAGAAATCCCTCTGGGTCTCTGTGAGTTCAAGGCCACATTGGAAACGGCCAGGCACGGTGATACACACCTTTAATCCCAGAAAGCCACACCTTTAATCCCAGGGAGTGGTGGTAGAAAGCAGAAAGGTATATAAAGCATGAGGACCAGAAACTAGAGGCATTTGCCCTGGAGAGGCATTTGGCCTGGAGAAGCATTTGGCCTGGTTAAGCTTTCAGGCTTCTAGCAGCAGTTCAGCTGAGACCCATTCTGGATGAGGACTGAGAGGCTTCCAGTCTGAGGAAGCAAGACCAGCTGAGGATCCGGTGAGGTGAGATAGCTGTGGCTTGTTCTATTTCTCTGACCTTCCAGCATTTACCCCAATAACTGGCCTCAGGTTTGATTTTGTTAATAAGACTGTTTAAGACTCATGCTACAGAGGAATCTCTCCTCTGTCAACCTGGGCCCTGTGAATCAGGGTTTCTATTTTATCCCAGGTGTCCCAGTCGAAAAGACGGCCATTAGGCAACCATGGGGCAATCTTAATGAGGTAAGTCCATGTCTGGAATGCTTGATTATCAGAGAGGTTGAGAGTCCTGCTCTTTAGTAGTATTCGCAGGGACTCCAAGGCAGGATTCAGCTTAGAAGAAGACTGCCCCATATCTTATGGGGTGACACTCACCTGCAGACCGATTGGCCCATCAGCATTCTTCCGTTTCTCACACAGGGCACCAGTCTGGCACTGATAGGTAGGGCGAAGTCAGGACCGGTCCAACTGGTCTCTCCCTGGGGCTGAGCAGGATGGGGAGTGTCCACAGCCCAGACCTCACCATTCCACCAGAGAGAAGCACACTGAGCTGGGAGCCTTATCAAAGCAGGAACTCACTTTATTGCATCAGGAGTGGACTTATATAGGTTGGAGTGATGGGGGGAATTGGGTGAGGATAGCGGACCAATGAAATGATGCCAACTCAGCAGTTACTAGGCAGAGGCGATTCTAGGTCAGGTAGAGCTGAGTCACTCATATGCAGAATTCATGTCTGAAGACAGGTTGCCAAACTCAAGCTAGGCTTGGGGAGTTACACTGGGCCTCACACCCGGGCCCTATGGGGCCCAACAAGTATGCATAGTTTACCCTGAAGATTTAGATATCCCTTTGCTCTCAACATTTCTTGCTGTATTCACAATCATCACATTTATAATAATAATAATATTTTCACTTTACTGTAAGACATTAAAGGTGTGACTCTCTCATTTTACCCTTACAAAGGCTAATGGTTTAAAAAACTGCAAAGTCTACAAAGAGGCTAGAGTTTTTAATTATCTTAGGTCTCTTAAAAATTGGGGATGATTTTAGAAGTGGAATGAATTTATTTTGTAGTAGAAAATGTCCTTGATACTATGCAGACAAAGATTGCAATGTTATGTCTTACAGGTGATGTAATTAGAACCAGAGTAATGAGTCAGTGGGTTCAGGATTATGACAGCTAGAAGAAGGACTTGAATTTCATTCCAGGTATCAAAATGTGGAAAAAGAACCAACTACTAAAATATTGTCAGGGGAACTTGGGATAATTTAGACAATGGAGCCTGCCCAATTTAAGGAGTTCTGTTGTTTGGTTCCTGGTTGTCCTCCCCAACTCTCCACAGCCACTGTAACAGGTACATGCTGTCAAAAACTGCTAGTGGACTACCACAGAGAAAAGTCTATTCATGGGAGGATATGTTGGGCAGGGCAAATCAGGAAGAGAGAGAACCAGTATGGAAGGAGGAAGGCCTCCAGGAACCTATAGATAGTTTGAGACAGAGCTCTCCATGGACTCCCACCTTTGGGTCCCCTCCTGCCATCTTGATAGTAGCAGTTTTTCTATTCCAGTAGAACTGGTACTTTTTGACCTTTCCCCTCTCTGTTGCTGGTACTTCTCAATTACTGCTTCAAGACATAACTATTGTATTCTGACAGGAACCTTCAGATACTTCTGTCTTTCACCCTAGGTAATGGGAAGCAAATATTTCTGTGTTTCCCACCACTGAGTTCTAGTTGTCACACTCTGGTGCCCCTGTATCTTCAATTGGTCCTTCACTTTCCTGTTTACCTGAGTATTTTCTAAGGGAAGAACAACTCTTTGTTCAGCTAATGTACTATGTCATACCCCTATAGTGTGATCCCTCATCCAAGACTCCTGTACCATTTTTGGAAGCTCCTTTGGGATTTGAAGTGCTAACATGGGTTTGCACTGCTCCTAGGATTTGAGGAGTCCTGTTATATTTCTGTTAGAAATCTGTTAGATTTTTGAGGCACTTTAAAGAGACAGGCAACAGAAAATAGAATTGATTTGTTTATTCCAAACAGATGCAGACACAGGGGGAAAGGGATATCTATAAAAGAAGATAGGAGGTTTGGGAATGGGAAGTTAAATGAAATTTCTTGGGCTATGTTCCAGTCTTCAGTTTCTGGAATTGTTTGTCCAGCCTATGTAGTTTTACCTTTAGAAATAACTTGACCTGAATACCAGAACACAGGTGACAGTGGGTAATTGAGTTAGGCAATGACAGTGATGGGGAAGGTACTAGAGTACCAACATAGGACCTTGGTCAGGGTCTGGCAGAATTTGTTCCCAGTTTATTACACTAGTATGTATACTTGGTATAATGGACTGAAGATTACCATGGAGGACTTGGAGATGACCATGGTTACTTGGTACCTCAAGCAACATGATAAAACACGGGCACCTCTGGCCAGAGTACACATGGGTGAATTTCTCAGTCAGCTCTACTTTTGTTTGGGGGTTACTAGGGCAAGAAGAAGGAAAATCTTTGGTAAAAACCCACAATAACTTCTACAGCTAAATGATAATTCTCCCCACTCACTGTAGGTGGAAGCAGGGCAATAGATTGTATATCCACACCTAAGCCAAGAGGCATTGCCTAATATCCAGGAGGAAAGGCCAAGACCTCAAAATTGAAGATTTTGATTTATTCCTAACATGTGCTACTATGCTATTTATATCTGTGATGTTTGAGGGCTTTCTATTTTATTATTTTTTTTAATTTATATTACACACTAACCACAGTTTCACCTCTCTCCTTTCCTCCAGTTCCCTTTCCCCTACCTCCTTTCTAGCCCCTCAATCTACTTCTCAGAAAAGGAAATGCCTCTCATGTGAGTCAACAAATCATGGCATATCAAGTTGAGGCAGGACCAAGCTCCTTCCCCCTGCATCAGAGATGAGGAAGGCATCCCACCATAAGGAATAGGTTCCAAAAAGCCATCTCATGCACCAGAGACACATCCTGGTCCCACTGCTAAGGGCCCCACAAACAGACCAAGCTACATAACTATCACCCACATGAAAAGGGCCTACATCAGGCCCATGTAGGCTTCCTAGTTGCCTGTCTAGAGTCAGGTCAGCTGTCTCTGTGGGATTCCCCTTCATAATATTGACCCCGCTTGTTCATATAATCCCTCCTCCCTCTCTTCAACTGAACTCCAGGAATTTGGCCCAGTGCTTGGCTGTAGATCTCTGCTTCTGCTTCCATCAGTTACTGGATGAACATGCTTCGATGACAATTAGGATAGTCATCAATCTGATTACAGAAGGCTAATTCAGGAACCCTTTCCACTATTGCTAGGAGTCTTAGCTGGGGTCATCCTTGTGGTTAGCTGGGAGTTTTCCTGTCACAAGGCTTCTCTCTAACCCCATAATTGACCCCTCTATCATGATCAATTTCATTGATCTCATTCTCTGTCCCTCCCCCAACTCAGCCACCCTGATCCCTCATGCTCATATATCCCATCCCCTCCCCCTTATTCCACTCTTGCCCAGTTTACCCAGGAGATCACATCAATTTCCCCTTTCCCAAGGTGAAATATGCACCCCTCTTAGGGTCCTCCTTGTTACCTAGCTTCCCTGGGGCTGTGGATTATAGAATGGTAATCCTTTGATTTACATCTAATATCCACTTATGACTGAGTACATACTGTGTTTGTCTTTCTGGGTCTTGGGTACCTTGCTCGGATGGTTTTTTTTCTAGCTCTATTCACTTGCCTGCAAATTTCATGATGTCATATTTTGTTTTTACTGCTGAGTAATACTCTACTGTATAAACGTACCCCATTTTCTTTATCAATTCTTTGGTTGAGGGCTATCTAGGTTGTTCCAGGTACTGGCTATTATGAATAATGATGCTATGAACATAGTTGAACAACTGTCCTTGTGGTATGATTGAGCATCATTTGAGTACATGCCCAAGAGGGTCTTGAGAGAGATTGATTCCCAATTTTCTGAGAAACTGCCATACTGATTTCCAAAGTGACTGTACAAGTTGGAACTCCCACCAACAGTGAAGGAGTGTTCCCCTTACTCCACATCCTCTCCAACATACGCTGTCATCAGTATTTTTTATCTTAGCCATTCTGACAGGTGTAAGATGGTATCTCAGAGTCCCTTTGATTTGTATTTCCCTGTGAAGTAAGGATGTTGATCAATTCCTTAAATGTCTTTCAGCCATTTGAGCTTCTTCTGTTGAGAATTCTTGGTTTAGTTCTATATCCCATTTTTTAAAAATTGGATTATTTGGTATTTTGATATCCAGTTTCTTGAGTTATTTATATATTTTGGAGAAAAGCTCTGTCAGATATGGGGTTGGTGAAGATCTTTTTCCATTCTGTACACTGATGTTTTATCTTGTTGACAGTGTCCTTTGCTTATAGAAGCTTTTCAGTTTAAAGATATCTCATTTATTAATCATCTGTCTCAGTGTCTGTGCTACTGGTGTTACATTCAGGAAGTAGCCTCCTGTGCCAATGGGTTCAAGGCTACTTTGCACTTTCTCTTCTATCAGGTTCAGTGTAACTGGACTTATGTTGAGGTCATTGATCCACTTGGATTTGAGTTTTGTGCATGGTAATAGATATGGAACTATTTGCATTCTTCTATTTGTATAACATGTCAACATCCAGTTATGCTAGCACCATTTGGCAAAAAGGCTTTCTTTTTTCCATTGTCCAATTTTGGCTTCCTTGTCAAAAATCAGGTGTTCATAAGTGTCTGGATTTATGTCATGTTTTTTTGATTCAATCCATTATTGCCTGGGTCTGTTTTTATGCCAATATCGAGCTGTTTTTATTTCTATAGTTCTATAGTAGAATTTAAAGTCAGGGGTGCTGATGCCTACAGAAGTTGTTTTATTGTACAGGATTGTTTTAGCTATCCTGGATCTTTTGTTTTTCCATATGAAGTTGAGTATTTTTTTCAAGGTCTGTGAAGAATTGTGTTGGGATTTTGATGGAGATTGCATTGAATCTGTAGATTGCTTTTGGTAAGATTGCCATTTTTATTCTGTTAATCTTACCTATCCAAGAGCATGGGAAATCTTTCCATTTTCTGGTATCTTCTTCAATTTCTTTCTTCAAAGATGTAAAGTTCTTGTCATACAGGTCTTTCACATGTTTGGCTAGAGCTACCCCAAGATGTTTTATACTATCTGTGGCTATTGTAAAGGGTGTTGTATCTTTGATTTCTTTTTCAGCTCATTTATCAATTGCATATAGGAGGTCTACTGATTTTGTTGAGTTAATCTTGTATCTTGTCACATTACTGAAGGTGTTTATCAGCTGTACGAGTTCCCTAGTAGAATTTTTGGGCTCACTTATGATACTATCATATCTTCTGCAAATAGTGAAAGGTTGACTTCTTCCTTTCCAATTTGTATCCCCCTTGATCTCCTTTTATTGTCTTATTGCTCTAGCTAGAAATGCAAGTACTGTATTTAATAGAGAGAGAGAGTGGACAGCCTTGTCATGTCACTTTGAGTTTCTCTCCATTTAATTTGATATTGGCTGTAAATTACTTTTATCATGTTTAGGTATGTTCTTTGTATCCCTGATCTCTCCAAGACCTTTATCATGAAGGGGTGTTGGATTTTGTTGTAGGCTTTATCAGCATCTTATGAGATGACCATGTGTTTTTTTCCAGTTTATTCATATGGTGGATTACATTAACAGATTTTTATATTTTGATCCATCCCTGCTTCTCTGGGATGAAGCCTACTTGATCATGGTGAATGATTTTTTTGATGTGCTCTTGGATTCAGTTTGCCAGTATTTTATTAAGTATTTTTGTATAGATATTCATGAGAGAGAATGGTCTGTAATTCTCTTTCTTTGTTGCATCTTTGTGTGGTTTGGGTATCAGAGTAACTGTAGCCTCAATGAAAGATTTTGTCAATGTTCCTTCTCTTTCTATTGTGTGGAACAACTTGAGGAGTATTGGTATTAGTTCTTTGAAATTCTGGTAGAATTCTGCACTGAACCCATCTGGTCATGGGCTTTTATTAGTTTAGAGACTTTTAATGACTGCTTCTATCTCCTTAGGGGATAAAGATCTATTTAAATTATGTATCTGGTCTTGATTTAATTGTTGTATATAGTACCTATCCAGAAAATTGTCTATTTCTTTTAGGCTTCCCAATTTTGTGGAGTACAGGTTTTTTGAAATATGATCTAATGATTCTCTGGATTTCTTGAGTGTCTGTTCTTATGTTTCCCTTTTAATTTCTGATTTTGTTAATTTGGATATTTTCTCTCTGCCTTTTAGTTAGTTTGCATAAGTGTTTATCTATCTTACTGATTTTCTCAAAGAAACAACTCTTTGTTTCATTGATTCTTTGTGTTGTTCTCTGTGTTTCTATTCTACTCCTGCTGGGTAAATTTGTTCTAGAGCTTTCAGGTGTGCTGTTCAGTTGCTTGTATGAGATTTCTCCAATTTCTTTATGTAGGCATTTAGTGCTACAAACTTTCCTCTTAGCACCGCTTTCATAGTGTCCCTTAAGTTTGGGTGTGTTGTGCATTCATTTTCATTGAATTCTAGGAAGTCTATTATTGCTTTATTTCTTCCTTGATCCAGTAGTGATCCAGCTGACCACTGTTCTGTTTCCATGAATTTTTCAGGCTTTCTGTAATTTGTGTTGTTGTTGAACTAACTTTTAGACATGGTGATCTGATAAAATACAGGGGGTTATTCTATTATTCTAATTTTTTTGCATCTGTTGAGATTTGCTTTGTAATCAAGTATGTGGTCAGTTTTAGAGAAGGTTCCATGAGGTCCTGAGAAGAAGGTATATTCTTTTGTGTTTTCATGAAATGTTCTATAGATTTACCTAATCTATACTAATACCAATCTATAACTAATACCAATACTCCTCAAGTTGTTCCACACAATAGAAAGAGAAGGAACATTGACAAAATCTTTCATTGAGGCTACAGTTACTCTGATACCCAAACCACACAAAGATGCAACAAAGAAAGAGAATTACAGACCATTCTCTCTCATGAATATCTATACAAAAATACTTAATAAAATACTATACTATATTTTATATATATTAAAATTCTATACTGTTAGGTCCATTTGAGTCATCACATCTGTTAGTTCCCTTATTTCTCTGTTAAGTTTCTGTCTTCCAGACCTGTCTATTAATGAGAGTGGGGTGTTGAAGTCTCCCATTATTAATGTGTGGGATTTGACATGTGATTTCAGCTTTAGCAATGATTCTTTTACAAATGCAGGTACCCTTATATTTGGGACATAAATGTTCAGAGTTGAGACTTTATCTTGATGAATGTTTCCTGTGATGAATATGAAATGTCCTTCTTCATCTATTTTGATTAATTTTAGTTTGAAGTCTATTTTGTTAGATGTTAGAATAGCTACACCATCTTGTTTATTAGGTCCATTTGATTAGAAAATCTTTTCCCAACCCTTTACTCTGAGGTAATGTCTGTCTTTGAGGTTGAATTTTATTTCTTGTATGCAGCAGAAGGATGGATTCTGTTTTTTTATCCATTCTGTTAGACAGTGTCTTTTTATAGGCAAATTGAGTCCATTGACATTAAAAGATATTAGTAGTTAGTGACTGTTAGTTCCTGTTATTCTTTGGTTTTGTTGGTGTTGTTGGTAGTAAGTGTGTGTTTCTTTTCTTTGGAATTTGCTGGTGTGAGATTATCTATTGCCTGTGTTTTCATGGTTGAGGCTAACTTCCTTGGGTTGGAGTTTTCCTTCTAGTACTTTCTGTAGGGCTGGATTTATGGATAGACAATGTTTAAATCTCATTTTGTTATGGAATATCTTGTTTTCTCTGTCTATGGTGATTGAAAACTTTGCTGGGTTTAGTAGTCTGAGCTGGCATCCATGGTCTCTTAACTTAGTGTCTGCAGAATATCTATCTAGGACCTTCTGGGTTTCAGAGACTCCACAGAGAAGTTGAGTGTAATTCTGATAGATCTGCCTTTATGTGTTACTTGGCCTTCTTACTTCTCAGCTATTAGTAATCTGTCTTTATTCGGTATGTTTAGTGTTTTGATTATTATGTGGTGAGGAGCCTTTTTTATGATCCAGTGTATTTGGTGTTCTGTAAGCTTCTTTTATCTTCACAGGAATGTCCTTCTTTAGGTCAGGAAATTTTTCTTCTATGATTTTGTTGAATATATTTTCTGTACCATTGAGTTAGATTTTTTTCTCCTTCCGCTATCCCTATTATTCTTAGGTTTGGTCTTTTCATGGTGTCCCAGATTTCCTGGATGTTTTGTGTTAAGAAATTGTTGGATTTAACATTTTCTTTGACTGATGAATCTATTTCCTCTATCATATCTTCAATGATTGAGATTCTCTCTTCCATCTCTTTTACCCTGTTGGTTATGCTTGCATCTGTAGTTCCTGCTCATTTTCCCAGATTTTCCATTTCCAGATTTCCCTCAGTTTGTGTTTTCTTTATTGCCTCTATTTTAATTTCCAAGTCTTGAACTGTTTCCTTCACCTGTTTGATTGTTTTTTCTTGACTTTCTTTAAGGAATTTTTTTTTTATTTCTTCCAATTTTTTGTTTGTCTTTTTCTCCATTTCTTTAAGGGAATTTTTCATTTCCTCTTTAAGGGTCTCTATCATCTTCATAACTTTACTTAAGGTCATTTTCTTCTGCTTTATGTATATTGAGATGTTCAGGTCTTGCTGTTGCAGAACCACTAGGTTCTGTTGGTGCCATATTGCTCTTTATGTTGTTGAATATATTCTTACACTGTTGTTTACCCATCTGGGTTTGGAATAATTAAAGTTACAGGTGTTGATTCATCTGATGTCTTTGTTGTATGGGTCTTTTGTTCCTTTATTGTCTGTTTCCTTTGTTGTCTTTTGGCCTTAAAGGCCAAGAGTTCTGGTGATTGGCTGGTTGTCAGGTTGAGTAGAGTTGTCTCAGCTGAGGTTTTGGGGAATTTGTGAGCCTAGATCTAGCATATCGTCCAGTTTTTCTGACTGGTATGGACTTTACTTGTGCCTATGTGGTCTGCTCTTAAAATTGGTATAGGTTTTGTCTAAGCCTGTTCTTCCAGCTGGTGTGGGTGGTGCTTTTGCCTCTAGGGTCTACTGATTTCACTGGAAAGGACTATTCATAAAAAGGCTGTTCTTCCAATTGTTGCAGGAGGTGTTTGTGCCTCTAGGGGGTGCTGATGTTGCAGGGAATGGTTGGTCAGGGGGAGGAAAATATATTCAGTTGGTTTGGGAGGCAGAGTGGGTCTTGTAGGTTATAGAGTCCAATTGGTGGCAGCAGTGGTAGAGCAACCTGCCCTCAGGGACTCTTACCTGCTGGCCAGCTACTGGGGTTCTTCTTCCAATTGGTGTGGGTGGTGCCTGTGCCATTAGGGGCTGCTGATGTCCTTGAGTGACTTCTTTTATTTTATAATTTAATTTAATTTTACATATCAGCCACGGATTCCCCTGTCCTCCCTCCTCCTGCATCCTCCCCCTCCCCCCAGGCCACCCCCATTCCCATCTTGTCCAGGACAAGGACTCCCCTGGGGATTCAGCTCAGCCTGGTAGATTCAGCCCAGGCAGGTCCAGTCCCCTCCTCCCTTCACCCAGGCTGAGCAAAGTGTCCTAGCATAGGCCCCAGGTTCCAAACAGCCAGCTCATACACTAAGGACAGGTCCCAGTCCCACTGCCTGGGGGCCTCCCAAACAGTTCAATTTAATCAACTGTCTCACTTATCCAGAGGGCCTGATCCAGTTGGGGTCTCCTCAGCTATTGGTTCATAGTTCATGTTTTTCCACTAGTTTGACTATTTGTCCTTGTGCTTTTTTTGAATCATGGTCTCAACAATTCTCGCTCATACAATCCCTCCTCTTTCTCGACGATTGGACTCCCAGAGCTCCACTTGCAGCCTGGCCAGTGGACTCTGCATCTGCTTCCATCAGTCATTGGATGAGAATTTTAGAGGAATGCTCAATCATACCACAAGGGCACATGCTCAGCTATGTTAATAGCAACATTATTTGTAATAGCCAGAACCTGGAAACAACCTAGATGCCCTTCAACTGAAAAATGGATAAATAAAATGTGGTACATATACACAATGGAATACTACTCAGCAGAGAAAAACAATGACATCATGAGGTTTGCAGGCAAATGGATGGATCAAGAAAAAATCATCCTGAGTGAGGTAACCCAGACTCAGAAAGACAAACATGGTATGTACTCACTCATAGGTGGATACTAGATGTAAAACAAAGGATGGCTAGATTGCTACTCACAACTCCATGGAGGCTACCTAGTAAAGAGGACCCTAAGAAAGACACAGAGATTGCCCAATGACAGAGAAATGGATGAGATCTACATGAGCAAACTGGATGTGGGGGGGGGGTAATGAAGGGCAAGGGTCGAGGCAAAGAGAGCTTAGGGGAGCAGGAGATCCCAGCTGGATCAAGAACAGAGAGGGAGAACAAGGAATAAGAGACCATGATAAATGAAGACCACATGAGAATAGGAAGAAGCAAAGTGCTAGAGAGGTCCCCAGAAATCCACAAAGACTACTGGCAATGCACGAGAGAAAGCCCGAATTGACATACTCTGGTAATTGGATGGCCAAACACCCTAACTGTTGAGTGACTTCTTTAATGGAAGCCTGGGTGAGGTCCATACGAGATGGACACACCATTGTTGTATGTCTTCTAGCACTCCATCTACACTCTCACAATTTCCACTTTTTCCAATCCCTTTCCATCCTGGTCTATTCTTCTTTATCATTCTCTTCATTCTGAAATGCCTCTTTATTACTGCAGCTAGATATGGCTTATCAGCATCAGAATTTTCAAACTTAACTAAGCAAATTAAAGTGTTGTTAGAGTACTCTAGTTCTAGAAACTAGTAATTTACTGGTCCACCAGGGACCCTAAATTTTAATACCATACTCAAACTGAAAATGGAAAGGATAGACATTAGAGGTGCCTTGTTTGTAATCTACCTCAAGGATCACTCTGAATTAACCAGAAGATGCCAATTAGACCCTGTTGTCCTAAGCATTGTTTGCCAGATGAGATTTTCTTCTTAAAATGTTGAGCTTCCTTCCATATCACACCCACAATCTCTGCCTCTGATTATTTCCACAGAGTCTCTATGCCCCATTTATGTTCCTGTAAAGGTATTCTGGGGACTTTAAGGAGGTTCAAATAGAGACAACTAGACCTTTCCTGTGGTGATATTTATAATCCATTTCAGGAGGAAGAATAAATATCATTTACAAATCCATCTCTTTATAGGAGTAACAGAAGTTGCAGACATTCAAAATAACTGTAGATACAGGGTTTTAAACATGGTAATCCCATGTGAGAATCTTAGGTGAGATACTATTACAGGTGATAACTCTGTCAGCTCGATCCTGCTCTACCTCAGGTGTAGACTGCCAAGACACATACACCCTGTATAGATAAGATTTTGACCTATTAAGGTTAAAATATTCCATCTTTTGTAGCATTGTAGAAGGGAAGAAGAAGTTGTCTCCCTCTTGTCAGTCCCTCTTCCCTATGTATAATCCTGTAGATAAGATTTTTAAATACAACTCTAGACAGGTAAGTCATAAGGAAGAAATATGCTTGTAGTTCAGCCAGATGTCACCAGAATTAACAGCCAGTTCCCTGTTCAAAATATATTAAGGAATCCAGATTTACAGAGAAGCAAATGCCTTTGGACATAGAAAATGTTAGTAAATTGTCAGATGATAATTTATCTCAGGGAGAACCTGACTCTGGAAATGGGAGTTGGCCCTTCCACTTCAGATCCAAGTGTGTCTGTCTCAAAATGTCCTCCAAAGTTCATGCCATGACACTGTGACAAGGAAAGAGGAGAATCACAAACAGTGCAATAATCCAGATACCATGCCCCTAAAGACAGCTAGGGGGTAACTTATTGCAAATAGAAGCTACTCTTGTTTATCTTCTGCCATAAAGTCATTCATCATAAAAGGTACTAGTATGATCATCTGTGCATAAGACATAGAAGACCTTCTACCTAGAAGTTTTTCAATCAGCAAACTCAGCAGACTAATTTTAATAAGAATTATTTATTGATGTTTTCTCCATGAGGTTATAAACATAGATTTAAGGATGTTTTGCTATATATCTACTACATCTCTATACTTGATGCTCATACTCATTCAAAAGCAAGGACGAGGCTATAATGTATATCTTTCTCTGTACAAACTGTGAAACAAAGGGCAAAGACACCTGGAATGAGCCCCATAGATATCAAATCATGAAGAGTGATAGGGTAAAAACAAGTCAAGTTTAACTGTTCCTTCTAGCTCCTTCATGGCTCTCAGAGAGGAAAAGTGTAATATAAACAGAAAACACAGATTAATGATCTCAAGAGTGGGTAAAAGGCCTCTTTTTGAATGGCTCACCTGTGTTAGTCTTGAGTTATTTACTAAGGAAGGATAGAGGAAAAATATACCTGAGTTCTGAATATATTTATTCTGTACTAATATCCCCACCCTTAGACTGTCAAGCAACTGAGGGCTTTCCTTATGGCATCTCTCCAGCTATCATTTTAGCTTAATAAAATATTGTTCTTCTTAAGGAGAACTTTCATGTATTCTTTGACCTTTAATGTTTCATATAGAGGCTTGGCTATTTCCCTATAGGCCAGAATCCACACACAGCCACCTGAGTATTTCTTACTAAGGTATATTGCTCTCGGGTGGGAGCAGAATATACAATACCTGAAATATCACCACAAAGTACAGCCCAGTATCTAATGGTCATAACGAAGACCAGATATTTCACACTTTCCTCTTTGAGATTTACCTTTTCCTTGAAAACCTTCCATCCATTTGGGGACAAAGAGTTTTAAGGGTGGAATAGCATATAGTCTAGCTAATTGCTTGAAGGTAATATAAAGAAAATCATCAGCAATGTTGTGTTATAAGTCACTATGCTAATTTCAGAGTCAGAATGAAGACCACATATTTCACCCTTTGCTCTTTTCCTTGAAAACCTATCCATTTTAGGGCAAAGAGTTTAAGTGTTGAATAGTATGTGGTCTAATTCCCTGATGATATTATAAAGAAGATCACCAGTGATATTGTCTAAATTCAGTCTACTTGTTTCAACTCCTCCATATCTCAGCTTTGGGCTGTGCCAAAAATATTCATGGTGATTTCAAAATACCTGAGGTAGGACAGTCTGAGGAAGCTGCTGTGCTCATATGTCAGTAGTGGCCCATCCAAAGGCAAGTAGGAATTGAAAAATTTTGAAACTTCTTCCAAGGGAATTTATTAATCTAATTGTGTAAACTATTGGGTTGCATAGGAGTACTTGCCTCCAAATGTTGTATAGATTTTATACTACCAGTTATGCTAGAATGACAACCCTATTAATAACTAAGTCTCATGATTGTCTATAAGTATTGGTAGGCTATAGAATACCAAATAAGGATGTGTCTTAGTGAATGTTTTTATTGCTATGAAGAGTCACCATGACCATGGCAACTCTTATAAGGAAAACATTTAATTGAGATGGTTCACTTACAGTTTCAGAGATTTGATCCATTATCATCATCATGGTGTGGAGCATGGCAGAAAGTATGGCAGCATGCTGGCAGACATGATTATAGCTACATCTTTATCAGAAGGCAACAGGAATTCAACTGAGACACTGGGCAGTATCCTGAGAACAGGAAACCTCAAAGCCTGCCCTGACAGTGATATACTTCCTCCAACAAGGCCATACCTACTTTAAAATCTATACCTCCTAATAGTGCCACTCCCAATGATATTTTGGGGACTAATTACATTCAAACTACCACATTCCACTCCCTGGCCCACATAAGCTTGTAAAAATATCGTAATTCAAAACGCATTTAGTCCAAATTTAAAAGTGTCCATAGTCTATTACAGTCCCAACAATGTTTTACAGTCTGAAATCCAAAGTCTCTTCTGAAATTCATGCAATGTCTTAACTGTAATCACTTGTAAAAATCAAAATCAAAAGACAGATCACATACTTCCAACATAGAATTACACAGTATACACATTACCATTGAAAAAGGCAGGGAAAGGAGAATATCAAGGAAATACTGCACAAGGGCAAGACCAAAAACCAGCTGGGCAAACTCCAAACTCTACATCTCCACATCTGATGTCAAAACACTCTTCAGGTCTCCATTTCCATTGAGATTTGTTGACTGTGACACATTTCTTTCTCTTGGGCTAGTTTTACTCCCTTTTAACAGGTCTACTCAGAAGGTATCCCACGACTCTGACATGTCTAATACCTTGGGGTCTCCAAGGCAGTCCAGTCTTCAACCTCACAACTTCATGAAATTGTCCCTGTAGGCCTCCATTAAGGGCCAACTCTGACACATGTCTGGTCTCAGTGGCTTTCCTTAAGAACAAATTCCATAGCCCCCTTTTAATCCTTAACTACAGAACCACATGGCTGAAGATGCCAAGTACTGCTGTTTGCTGGGGCTGGAACGCAGCCCTTTCATTCAGTTGTATCTTCACCAACTTTCTATTCTTCACTGCCTAAGCTTACCTGTCCTTAAACTGGATTTCTACACAAGGCTAGCCTCAAACTCAAAGATCTGCCAGCCTCTGCCTTTCCAGTGCTGGGATATAAGGTGTACACTACCACACCTAGCTCTAAACTTTTCTTTAATTCCTTTTCACAAGTAGGAAAGTTAGCTGGGTGGGATCTTACCCCGAGGTCACTACTCTCTTTATTCCACTTCTTAATCTGTTTGCCTCCTTGAACACAGAATTTATCTCCATTCCACTTTCTAGTGCCCTTTATATTTTTCCTTTCTCAGCTTTCTCCTTTTCATATATACATATATTCATTAGAGTTAATACTAGTAACCACAAAACAGAGTCCATACCAGGAAGTTTTGAGATTTCTTCTGCCAACAGATTTAATCTAAAACTCTTCATTTTAGCCTCAGGAAGACTCTTCAGACAAGAAAAAGCAACCATTTTCTTCAAAATATCACAAGAACTATTTCTAGGCAACATACTAAAATTCTTCTTCTCTGAAACCTTTTGAGTGAGTCCTCCACATAGTCCAAATAACTCTTAGCACTACTGTCTTCCATGCTCCTAGTAATATGGCCCATTAAGCAGCACTTAAAACATTCCAATGCTTTCTAAACCCAAAGTATCAAAGTACAAATTCTTTCAAACTAAAAAGTTGACAGGACTGTAACAGCAGCACCCCAGTCCCTGGTACCAGTTTCTTTCATAATTAGGGTTTTTATTGCTGTGAAGAGACACCATGACCAGGGCAAGTCTTATAAGGAAAACACTTAATTGGCTTGCTTACAGTTTCAGAGGTTCAGTCCATTGTCATTATGGTGGGAAGCATGACAGGGAGCATGATGGCATGCAGGCAGATATGACACTGGCTACATCTTGATCAGAAGGCAACAGGAACTCAACTGAGACACTTGGAAGTATCTTAAGCATAGGGAACCCCAAAGCCTGTCCACACAATGACACACTTGCTCCAACAAAGCCACACCTCCTGATAGTACCACTCCCTATGAGATTATGGGCACCAATTACATTCAAACTACCACTTGATATATTACAGAGAAAGTTATCATAAAAATGGTATACTGTATAAAATTGTCCATGGCTTAAATCTGGTAATCCCTTAATGTCTGAAGGGGTGCTCTGTCTTGTAGAAGAATTGACTGTTATCTTTCCATTTTACCCATATGTGATGTGTTGAGAAAGATTTCCACATAATTTACATCTATGGGCAACACTTTTGTCACTTTCATGCTAGTATTGTCTTCTAAATGCCCAATCTGAAGTAGTATCTCTATGTAATGAACATCTTGATTTAATTATTTATAACACACACCTCACTACCTATGCCAAACAGCTTTGGGCTGATGCAGTTTCTAAAGCTAAAGGTATTCTCTTGCAAGTTGCAGATGCACAATATTTAAAGCAATATCGGAATTACTGTAGGTGTTTAACTCCATTTGACTCAAAGAACTTTGAAACTTCATCCACCCTGGGAGCTATTATGTAAGTTTTCCTATAATATCTGCTACAAAGACTTTCAATGGATAGACTTCAGTATAGGTCACTGTGTGATAGGCCACGACAGTGAGTGCAGGGGTTCCTCCATCTTGTATTCTTGTTGAGGTCATTTTAGGTTCAACTAGAATTTGATCTCTTTGATGGGAAGCCCTGTGGAAAATTATCCAACACTCTTCTAGGAACCCAAGTTCAAGATGGCCCAGCTAACTACTTGTCTTAGCTTATGTTAAACTGGTTGTGCAAGCTTTCTCCTACAGATAACTGCTTATATTAGTTTGTGTTAAACTACCTGCTTGTGCAAACCTTCCCCTCCTTGTAACTGCCTGTTTTAGCTTCTGTTAAACTCTCTGCTTGTGCAAATCTCCTACTGAACCTGAATGCTTATCTTAGTTTTTGTTAAAATGTCTCCTTGTTCAGATTCCACCTCCAGCTACCTCCTTATCTTAGCATCTGTCAAACTGAGTGCCTACACAGAGCATCCCCACCCCATGCCCAGCTGTTTCTCTTAGCTACTGTTCAACTGTTGGCTTGTGCAAAACCTCTCCATGTATTGGTGAAATTATTAAGGCCACTCCACATAGTTAAAAGGTTTATTTTGTGGGGTAATTTACAAGTGAAGGGATAGGTAACAGGGTCTGGGAAAAGTGTGGTGCAGTCTGGCAGTGTTTTCTAGAGAACTCTGCTCAGTCTACCTCCAGCGTCCAGAGTCCAGAAACCAAGAGAGCCAGCGCATCCAGATCTCGGGTCTTCAGGGTCCTCTCTTGGCCCCACCTTGTGGGTGTGACAGATACCGAAGCCTCAATGGGGGTTGGAATTCCATATCAAAGCTGGAATGGCTACCCACTACATCTCCCCCTTTTGTCTAAATAAGAAGGTTCTAACCTAATACAAGACTATATACAAAGGAATGGTTATCAAATATTGTCCAGGAGTCATGAGGGATAATGACCTAGATAAGATGGAATTACAACCAATGTGAACAATATCAAGCAAGAAACACATACTAAAATCCAGAGAAGTCTAGAGCATAGGTAAATGGCATGTTACAGAGATCATTCCAAAAGGTGTCCTATCCTAAAGAACCTGAATCTAATACTTAATATGTTCTATTTAATATTATATATATACTAAGTTGTAACTATAACTGCTAGTCTTCAATCCCATCAAAGACCTGAGAAGGAATATAATGGTACCAGAGAAATGGAAGATGGATGCAAGCAACTTTCAGGAATCTTGCAAGAATAGACAGAGACAGCTGGCAGTCTGGACAGTCACCTAATGTTTCTCAGCATTGTTGGTGCATTCAAATTGGCTACAGGCCTAGAGTATCTGACAGACCATTTTCAGAAACAGGAATTCTGAAAGACCATCTTACCCTGTCTTGGCAGAGTTCAGTAGTCACTTTTCCTTGTGTCCTGCTTGTGCAGAATGACAGCACTCATACTGTCAGCAGTTGAGGCAAGGGCAGTTCTTTGCCCAGTAGGCCATTTTGTGCCAAGAAGACAAACTTCCAAATGGAAATGTCTTAGAAGCCCAGCATTCTCTCAGGATCAAATTGGTGCTGCCAGGAGCAATTGTGTCTCACGTCAACAGAATTCTAAGTTATTTAAATGCCCTATTATCTATGTCTGTGAAGTGTTTGAAGATTACCTGTCCATCCGACCTATGTGTCTGTAAATCTGGATAACCTAACTAATGTAACTACAGAGATGACAAGCATAGGTGACTATAAATCTATAAGTCTTATCTACCAAAATAACCTAAGGACTAAGGCTTCATGTAAGCAAGGTAAACAGTCTATAAGCAAATGTACAGTAAAGGATAATGACTTCAAAATTGTGACAATACACAAGATATCTTTAACAGAGGTAGGAATGTATAGTGCAAAATGCAATATGACAATAATCCTAAATGTATATCAATATACAAAATATCCTAAACAGAGGTAGATCATACATACAGTATGACAGATATAAATTTACATTTGTATCAATATACAAATATTTCAAATAAGAGTAGAATTATATGTACATTATAACAAATATAGTTCTGTATTTATATCAATATACAAATTATCTTAAACAGGAATATAAAAATAGTTTACATTTGTATAAACATATAAGAATCCATAATAGTGCAAATTATCTAAGGCTGCTATTTTACTAAATTTGTTTACTAGTATATACAATAATCTACCATAATATCTTATACCTATTCATTCCATTTCTTCTTTTCCTTTTTTTGAGACACTTTTTCTTTTCTTTTTTTTTTTTTGGTTTTTCGAGACAGGGTTTCTCTGTGTAGCTTTGTGCCTTTCCTGGAACTCACTTGGTAGCCCAGGCTGGCCTTGAACTCACAGAGATCTGCCTGCCTCTGCCTCCCGAGTGCTGGGTTTAAAGGCGTGCGCAACCACCGCCCGGCTCACTTTTTCTTTTCTTAAGGAGAATACTGAGTTTAATATTTTCTTCCACCCCAACCCTATAACCATCATTCATAACCCTGAGAAATATGAAACCTTAGGGAGAAGGGGCATCGTTTTCTTAGAATTGCTACCTGCTGTTTAGAGGGTGATGGTATCTCTGTTGGGTACTGTAAGAAAGCTCAGATAGTTAAATCGCAGTTAGACTAACTGTAGATTCTGCAGCAAGTCTCAGAGTAATGGGTAAGATTGTCTGAAATTCTGGCAAGAAGTGGAGTATTATGATGATTACCATGGCATCATTCTGGATTCGGTAGCATTGTTGTTGTTGGGGCCCCATCTTCCTTCTGGAGTCTTTGGAGATTGCTATTGAAAAAACTTATTTTTTTATCAAAATGGAAAAGTTGGATTTAAAGATGATATGACATGTAAGAAAGGATTCCAAGAAATCAAGAGTAAGCATGGAGAGAATGAGAATCTTGAGGACAAGGGTCCCTTTTTATTGGTTTCCTTCTGTCCCACTCCAGAGGGCTCTTCTAATATGGGACTGAAGAATCTCTCAATCTCTTCCTTTAGCAATATGCTTGGGTTTACAAAAGGAGTGAGCTAATTCCATCTCCAATGCCAGCTTGGTTTATAATTGAATTGGAACCACAACTTTTCAAGATTGATAGAGATATAGATGTTAGACAGTGAGATTTTACCCTGTGTAGATTGGTACCAATAGATTCTTTCTTTCTGCTGTAAACATCCAGATATCCAAGACCATATGATTTCTGGAAGGTGGGTATTTCCATTATCCTGGAAAGACAAAACAGAACCCTACCCCAACCTTTGATTGTTAAATTTTTCTTACAACTTGTAGAGATGTCACATTGGTGGATGAGCTTTTACTTCTCCTCACCAAGGGGTTTCTCCTGCTTGAATCAAATTTTTATTAATTTTGTTGGTATCCATAGCTTTTCTTCTCCAGCAGAAACAAAAGCAAAACTGCTTCCCCAACATAGGACATATCCAGGTTTCCATCCAGGTTCTAAGGTCAACACATCTTTGAAATAAACCGGTTGGTTTAACTCAGGAGTTTTGTCTGTCGTCCAATGTCTCTCCTCAGCTGTTGTTCCTTTCGCATCAGCATTGAGAAAATTCAAGGTTAATAAAGCACTATGCAATCTATTTCTAGGAGTCATTGTTACCTGTTGCTGTTTATTTAGCATATCCTTTAAAGTTCGATTGGATCTTTCTATGACTGCTTGGCCTGTGGGATTGTGTGGTATACCTGTAACATGTTTTATATTGTAATAAGCAAAGAATTGTCTCATATTATTGGAGACATATGCTGGGGCATTGTCTGTCTTAATTTGTACAGGTATTCCCATGATGGCTATAACTTCTAATAGGTGTGTAATCACAGAATCAGCCTTTTCAGAACTCATAGGAGTTCCCACTGAAATCCTGAATAGGTGTCAATGGTATGGTGTACATACTTTAATCTTCCAAATTCTGCAAAATGAAACACATCCATCTGTCAAATTTCATTTCTTTGTATACCTTTTGGATTGCTCCCTGAAGGTAATGGAGTTTGGTTATAGAAGGAACAAGTAGGACATTTTTTCACAATATCCTTAGCTTGTTGCCAAGTGATGGAGAAATCCTTCTTCAAACCTTTGCTATTTACATGGTGTTTCTTGCCCCGTCCAGCAGGGCTTCAATGGGTTCTCGACCACCCTAAGGACAGAATGATTAGGGACAGGAGACACAAAGGAAATACACCAAGTCAAGATTTCTGATCAAGGTGCCACTTTATTTTTCTCCAGGAGGGTTTATAGAGTTCCTGCAGGGTGGGGGGAGCAAGGGGCTGTTATCTGCATAAGGTGGGGCAAGCTAGCAGGATGTTTACAGGGTGACAAGGTCAAGGGCTCTATTCAATGTCCTGTAGCTAGGCAGCCTGACTATAAGATGATCTAGTTCCCTATCTTATGGGGGTCTGTATTTTTCCACTAACTAGAGGTTCTGTCCTTGTCCCTGACATCTCCCTCTTCTTAGTAATAAATCTAAGGGCCATCATAAACCAGGTTCGAATGGTCTAAAAGGAAGGCTCTGAAAGAGGCTTTGCATGGAAAGGCCCTTTCCCTTTAAAGGTTGTGAAAAAAGGGTCCGAGAGGGAATGTCTCTCCAGACTCAAGTCCCCATAGTGCGGGAATCAATGAACCGTGCACTTTTTTGAGGGAGCAGAAATGAGTAAGTGCAAGGCTGCTACTGCACAACCGCTATGCAACAGGGCATATAATCCAGGCTCTCGGGATTTGGGGGTACCATGGTCCCCAGCCTGTGCAGTCCCAGCTACACTATAATCATGCCTTGAGCGAGCCTTTTCCCACACACAGGTGCAGCCTCCCCCAAGTGAAGGGGTCTGTGTGGGGCATCTCTCATCGGGGGAAATTTCAACCCCAGAGTCCTGCATATCAAAGCAGTGGCAATGAACCTGGATCTGCCTGGCCTGCAGGTATGTTATTTGGCTTCGGATAAACCGAGTGAGCCAGGAAAGTGCCCATGGCCCAAAGGCAAGGACCAGGAACAGGCTTACAACAGGTCCTAGGAGGGAGGGAAGAAAGGTCATTAGCCAAGGGGAGGCGGAAAACCAATTCTAGGACCACCCAAGCTATTGTTCTCCTTTTTTTTCTCTTTTTTTCAGTCCTTTTTTAACCTTAACTATACTGTCCCTGACTACCCTGGTGTGGTCTGTAAAGAAGCAACATTCCTCTTTGAGCACAGTACAAAGGCCACCCTGTTGTAGAAAGAGGAGATCCAGGCCTCTCCTGTTCTGTAAAACTACCTCAGCTAGGGAGGAAAGGGATGACTCAAGGGCAGAAATTCCCTGTTCAAGTTGGACAACATCCTCATCTATGGACAGTCAAAATTCAGAGTAATGTTGGTTGGACAGGACCAGAGAGGCAACCCCTGTGCCGGTTCCCGCTGCTCCAACCCCCAAAAGGACTGCTAAGGTGATGTCAGTAACAGGCTCCTGTCAAGGCAGTCATCTCAGCGCGGCTTCTCTTCCTAGAGACCTAGGAATTGATCTGAGGAATAATAGGTTAGTCTGGGTGGAAGGAACCTGAGTGCCCTGAGTGGCAACACAGCGACCTGACCCAGTGGTCTGCAGGTGCACTACGTATGATGGGATTGGTGGGCTTCCTCTGCCATCAGTGTTACAGGATTTTTAAAAAGAGTATCATTATAAGCAGAAAGCTGGAATCACCTGAGCAAGGAAGATTTGGGTCTATGGCACATGCATGTGCCTAGTACAAGGCATCTTCTACCATTGCACCAATGAGGATGATGAGGGCTCCTGTGCTGACCATTCCTGCTCCTGCTCCAACTGCTGTACGAGCTGGTCCTTTATGGGTGCCCTCTCTTTGGTGCTGCCCTGTTTGTTGTGCTACCTGCCAGCCACAGGCTGTGTCAAGCTGGCCCAGCATGGCTATGACCGCCTGTGACACCAAGGCCAGTAAGTCCAACAAGCCTTTCTGACACTTTGGATGAAAATTCAGCACTGCCCTTGGAAACATGCCCCCTGCTGTCAGACTGGATTTGTGACAAGCGGTGTCCCTGCTCAGCCCAGAACATGATTGACTATGGGACTTGTATGCTGTGTGAAAGGTCTCAAACACAGTTTGCTGCAAAATTCCTATTGTCCCCCCCACAGGAACTCTGAAAAGCCAACATATAATCAGTAGTAAAGATCGTTTCCCCATCTTTTTTTTTTCACATGCCATTCTAACTGACACGCTTGCTAGAGCTCACACTACACAAGCTAAATCAACAGCCATTCTTTTCATAAAAGCGTGGAGCAGAGTGATAATAGAGCTAAAGGGCTGGTGGGGGTTGCTGTGGGCAAGGACAGCAGCCTGGTGGGCTTGCGTGAGGGACAGCATTTGAAACAGAAGAAGTTTCCTCAGGAGAGGGGCTATCTCTCCTGGGCAGATCAGGTATACTTACAGCTCTAACCAGGTGTTCTGGTAACCATCTGGGAGCAGAGTGTATCTGGTCAAGAATGCAGGCCAAACCTCGTCCCCATATAAGGACTGGATCGGGGCCCTTCCAATGCCCCCTGAGGGGATCTCGCCACATGGCTAGTGGCAGGGTGGCATCTGGAGAAGGGTGCCAGTGCCTGTCAGCGGCAGAGTGCCCTGCAGCATCTAAGGTGAGGAAGTTGAGAACAAACAGAGCATGGCTCAATTGATCTCTGGGGGAGGTAAAATGAAGGTTAGAAGACTTGAGGTGAGCCAACTAGGTCTTTAGGGTCTGGTGGGCTCGCTCTATTATGCCCTGTCCCTGGGGATTTTAAGGTATCCCTGTGGTATGAATAATTTGTAGACTATCACAAAATTTTTTGAAGCCTGTGCTGGTATAAGCAGGGCCATTATCTGTCTTTATCTTAGCTGGTTTTCCTAAGGCAGAAAAAGCAAGAATCAGGTG
>CABHPR010018420.1:0-11808 GCA_902168415.1 Peromyscus melanophrys
GTGCTTAGCACTGTGTTCTCTGTGTTGCAGACTCAGTTATCTTCTGGTGTTGACGAGGTCCCATGTATCTTGTGCTGGTTATGTTTTGTCAACAAGAGGACTCTGTATCCTGTCAGAGGGATGTGTGCTCCTTCATGTTCATTCTGACACTGTTCACCCTAGCTGGGTAATGAAGAGTCTAGATGTCCATCAACTAATGGATGGGCAATGGAAATATGATACATAAACACAGTAGAGTATTAGTCACTGGTAAATGACAATACAATTATGAAAATTTCAGGTAAATGAATGCATCTTGAATACATGCTGAGTGATGTAACTCAGACCTAGAGAAAGAAACACTGAGGGTTCTTTGTCATATATAGATCCTACCTTTGAATCTTTAGATTTGAGTCATTCACTTGGAATAATAGACTCCAGGAAACTAGAAAAGGATTACTGAAAAAAGGGAAGAAAAGTCTTAAGGGAGAATATTGTGGTTGATTTTATTGTCAACTGGCCACAAATTTGAATCACTTGATATGGAGCCTCACCTGTAGAAGTGTCCTGATTGCCTTGGTTGATGGTGGAAGACCCACCCAGATGCCAAGGTTAAGACAGGGGGACAGTCACTTGCCTTGTGCTGACTTCTCCTTCCCTCTTACTGCAGGTTGACTTACCCTGACTCTGCAGCTGATTCCTTCACTGATATCAGAACAAGTATTTCCAGGCTTCCATCCTGGACTCTTGATCAGTGGCTTTCCAGGAAGCTTCTAGAATTTCAGTGCTGTGGACTGTGGAGGTACCAGCCTTGTGGCCTAAATAACTATGGGGTTGTTGGCCTGCCTAGTGAGAGACAGCTATTGTGGGACTACCCTAAATGCTGAGTCGTCCCCCATCAAGTATTGAGCCACCAGCAGGTTCTCAGCCTCCTAGCTGTGTTTCATGTGTTGATATTATTCCAATGTAAGCTGCCTTACTATATTATTACATGTTATGTATATATAATATACATATGTTCATTCCATTAATTCTGTTCCTCAGAAAACCACAGCTAATACCAAAGGGGTTGGTAGAACACAAGTGGTATGAAGATGGATCGGTGAATAATGGGGAGAGATTAAGTGAGGAGGATGGTGGGAGGGCAGGGCAGAGGAGGAGGGAGTGGCGGAAGGAGTCACTAACTGAGGATGTCTGAAAACACTACACTGAATCCTGCTATTTTATGTGTGCTTAAGGAGTTCAACTGGAGTTACTGTGTGCAGGAATGAGAGGGTAATGCTCATTCAAGAAGCTATAGCTTATTAAACAGAAGCTCAGTGCCAGGTGTGGGATACCTCCCCTGGACTTGTTGATCAGGGAGATCCCAGAGACCTCCAAACAATACAGGCTATTGCTATTATTCTTGATTCACCAGAACCTGATGGTAAGTTTCTTTTGCTGAAGACACCATAAACTTAGTCACAAGACATTGAGAACTGATGGTACTAACCAGAACTTCCTGATGTCTGGCTGGCATTCACAGTATTGGAGGGCACTATGCAGGCTGATGATGGAGAAAATTCATCAACAGTCCTACCTGACTGAAGATTTGTTCAAAGACCAGTCCCCATAGGAAGAACACTTGCCTTCCTCTTCTACAGAACCCTTGGCATATAAATTGACCACTGCCCCATGAAACCAAGACCCAAGATCTAGTTATGCCCTGCCATTTCCAGCTTATTTTCTTTTACTTTATCAGCTAGCTTTACAGAGCCTAGTGACTGCCATGTCCCTTTACCCCAGAGTCCAGAGTCACTACTGCAGCATGCCTTGACACTGTGGGTCTGAAATGCTATCTTGTGGGCAACTATGACTCATGTTGGAATAGAGTCCTGTTCTACCAAGCACAAGTCTCTGGAACATTCCTTTTCTGTTAGAGCCATGCCAGTCCTGTACTCTGTTCCATAGGGATAAAGTTATTGTCACATCCCTTCTTCTGAAATGAGCTACTGAGTCATATCTCAGAGTCACAAACATGTGTGTACATATGTATGTGTGATCTGCTCTCCTGAGCATTTAGAATGAATATAAACCTCAAGTCCTAGTTGCCACAGACCCTGAGCACAGAACCGCCACTCCACTGCAGCTCTAAACACATCTGCTCTAGAATGGAGTGCTGCTGTGGGTTCCTATGGGCCCTTTACAAGGGCTGCTGAGGGAGAACAGTCAGCATTGATTTGTTATGAGTCTTCAAAAGCTCAATACATTGCACATAAAGTCCTTATCACCCCACTGCAAGAGGAGTTTTATAAGAATTTTGCTTTCCTTTTGTCCTGAAATGTACTGTTCTTTTCTGCAAGAAAACTAAAACAAACAGACAAAACAACCAACTAACCAGCCAAACAACAACAACAACAAAAATGAGGGATAAATCCTTCTCAGTTGTTCTCAGATTGTCAATACTAGAAGAATGTTTGAAAATGGAAAGAGGTCGATTTGGTAGATATACAGCGAACTTGAATAATCTAGTCCATATGATGGCATCTTTTCCCGGGAGGCTACACTGGTGTCACAAACATAAGACTACAGTACACCTGACTAGACATTTTATCACTTCCATGCTTCATGGCCATTCATGTGTACTCATATGCTGATCTTATATGGACTTTTAGAGGAAAGTGCACGAAAAATGTTTTCTTGTTCTTGTTTAAGACATGATTGTGAGGGATTTTACCTTTGTTTGATATGTTAGGTTTTATTAACTTGACACAAACCTAGACACACCTGGGAAGAGGGAAATACCAGAGTGCTGGGATTAGAGGCGTGAGTCACAGTGCCTCAGTTGGAAGAGGGACTTTCAGTTGAGGAATTCCTTCCATCAGATTGGCTTGTGGGAATGTCTGTGGTGCATTTTCTTGATTGATAAATGATATAGGAAGACCCAGCCCACTGTGATGCGAGCCAACCCTAGGAATCTGGTCCTGAGTTGTATAAGAAAACAGTTTGAGCAAGCCCTGAAGAACCAGTCAGTAATCAGTGTTCCTTCCCAGTCTAGTTCAGTTCCTGCCTTGGCTTCCCTTGATGATGGACTGTAACCTGACAGTCAGTGAAATCCTCTCCCCCTCACATGGCACTTGGTTAGCATTTAATCACATGAACAGAGAAACAAACTAAGACAATGTACAAATTACTTCTTGGGGCCTGTTAACACTGAACCGAGTATTGTGACAATGGCTACTTATGCCCAAACATCTTTACTCCTGTATGACTTTTCCTGGGAAGGGATGAAGAAATGTCTATTTATCCCCGATAGTGCATTAATGACAAACTAAAGAAGAGATTCCATTTTTGTTAATGAGCCTGTGAGTTTCTTAATGTTTTATTAGAACTTATTATTGCCCTCTATCATCCCCTTCAGGCAGGCAAGTGCATGAGGATAGTTTAGCAAGCTGGAACTCCACTTGCTTTGGGTTTTACATACACTCCTCTTCTGATAATGCACTGGGCAATCCAGGACCTTCACCTTCAGGTATTATGCATGCAAATCCCCATTTTAAGACTGCACCCACCATCTTAGGATATTACCCATCCCCAGTTAGGCTGAATGTACACACCACTACAGATAATGCATAGGATTCTCTGTCCCAACAACTCGAGATCTACCCTTTTGTGTCTAGTTTCTATTCAGATGTGTCTGTGATTGAGGAGGCTGAACACATGGGCAGCCTCACTTCCATATCTCAGCACTCATTGTAAGGACAAGGCCACCCATTTTCCTTAGCTCATCTTTGGTTCTTATGGTCCCCCAATTCAAGACTGCAATTGTGTTGTATGATTCTGCCTGGGGAGACACAAATGAATGTCCACTCACCCCAGCTATGCAACCATGACAGACCAAAGAAGACTTCTTCCAAGTCTACCTTCATGAATAACTGAGTTTATTAGGGTGAGGGTCACTTATAGGAGAATTGACCACTCAATGGTCACTTATCACTGAAAGGTACACCTGAGAATGGCAACGATTTACCACAGCTGCAGCCATGGAGTCCCCTGCATGATTTGTAAACAGCTAAGCGGGTCGATAATCCCCCGCCCCAATCCAGAATGCTTATATAACTGGTTATACAACTTTGAGAAAAGGATCATGAATCTTTTAAGTTTCTGAACTTCCTAAGACTTATGAATTTTATTTGCTTTCTGAGTCTTATTTCATATTTATAATGTTTATATGTCTGTGGTCTGCATCTTCACATGTGTGTAGCATGTCACACTAATGTTGGGTCTCTTCCACAACTTCTTCCTACCGTTTCATGAAGATCTCTCAATAGTATCCAGCTCTTGCAGATCTAGGTAGTCTAGCTAGCCATCTTGCTCCATGGTTCTACTGTCTCTGCTTCTGAGTGTAGGATTACAAAGTGGCTGCCACATCCACTGCACATTTATGTGAGTTCTGCAAATTGAGCTCTGATTCTCACATCTGCATGGCAAGTGCCTTATGCACTGTGTGTGTGTGTATGTGTATGTGCATGTGTGAATGTGTGTGCATGTCTGAGTGTGAATGTGTGTGCAAACAAGTGAAGATGCCTGGTGAGTGTAGTGACTTTGGAAACTTCTGGGGTGGAGCTTTGGGTAGTTGTGAGCTCCTCAGTGTGGGTGCTGAGACCTGAATTCAAGCCTTCTGGAAGAGAAGTGTGTGCTCTTAACTGTTGAGCCTTCTCTCCAGACCTTTAAAAGAAGATTTATTTTATTATTTTAAAATTACATATCTGTGTATGTATGTGGGTCTGAACACCTGAGTATAGGTCTTTTCTTTGGGGGGGTTATAATTTATAATTTAATTACTACATTTCTTCCTTTCCTTTCCTCCCTTATACCCTCCCATATATCACTCTACACTCTTCTCCAAATTCATGGCCTCTTGTTTCATTCATTGTTATTCCAAGAATATATGCACATATATGTACACATATGTCTATATATTCCTAAACATAACCTCTTCAGCCTGTATAATGTTACTTGCATATATGTATTCAGGGCTGACCATTTGGCACTGGATAACCAGTAGACCCCCTCTCTTATTCTCAGCTTTCTTCAGTGACCTATAATTCTTTGTGTAGGATTAGGTCCTCATGGGCTCTTCTTTGTCACGTTTGGCATGTTCATTGGTCATCCTTTCTCAGCTCATGTCTGGGCAGTCATGTTGGTGAGACAATAGCCCACTAAGTCAAACTACTGCTGCCCATATGCTTATGGGTGAAGGTATCATTCACTGGAACATGGGTGACTACCATGGACCACCCCACTGGAGAAAACTGACTCTCCTTTCCTCAGCATCCATCAACTGCCTATGACCCCTTAGCCTATAACTCTTTCCCTTTCCATGCTGGCATGTTGATAACTTGATTTTGTGCAAGGTTTTTTTTTTCTTTTTTTTTTTTTTTTTACCAGCTACCATAGTTGTTGTGAGTTTATGAGGACACTGCCCTGACATGTCCAGAAGATGCTATTTCACAGCTTCCCTGGTCTCTGGCTCTGACAATTTTTCTGGCTCTTCTTTGGGGTGCTCCCTGAGCCATGTGAATGGAGGGGTATGGTGGTTTGAATGTAATTGATCCTAATAAGCTCAAAAGGAGTGACACTGTTAGGAGCTGTGGCCTTGTTGGAGGAAGTGTGTCACTGGGGGTGGGTTGCAGGCTCTGAGTTCTCTTATGCTCAAGCTACACCCAGTGACACAGACCACTTCTTGTCTGCACATCAAGATGTAGAACTCTCAGCTTCTCCAGCACCGTGTCTGCCTCACACCTCCATGTCCCACCATGGTGATAATGGACTAAACCTCTGAAAATGTAAGCCACTCCATTTAAATGTTTTCCTTTATAAGCGTTGCCATGGTCATGGTGTTTCTTCACAGCAAGAGAAACCCAAAGATAAGGAGGTGTGATATAGATGTCCTATTTGGGGCGAACACTCCACTGTTACCTTCTTTAGAGCCCTCAGCCAACTGCTTTGTGCATCTCTTCAGGGCTTTTGCTTATACTCAGAGGGTGAGACAGTGTGAGTATTCATATCTCATGTTATTTGTTAGAGGAACACTGACCATTAAATGTTCACATGGAAGTTTACAGAATCTAATATGTCTTGGGTGATAATGGTACATCAGTAAACATGGATGTGTAAGTAACAGTCTGTCTGTGGGTGTCTGTGTTACTGAGGTGTTTCTTGGATACTGGAAGACAGTTGGATCCTGTTTTTTAATCCAGTCACTTCGTCTTAATCCTGTTACTGATGAATTGAGGTCATTTACATTTAAGATAACCATTGAGAGAATTCTGCTAAATTCTGCAATTTTGGTTATTATCCTAATTGGTTAGAGGAACCCTGCCACCCGACTTCGTTTGCTGGTTCACTGTACTGGACGTGATGTATTCCTCTGAAAGTCTCTCTTGTTCATCTGCTCCTATAATGGAATTGTTTTCTTCCCTGTGCTGTCATGGCTGACATGTCATGTCCTTTTCTTCCCCTCTGTACAGCATTCATTTAGGTACGTTCTGCAGTACCAGACTGGTAGTCATAACTGTCCGAAAGTGTGCTTGTCTTAAAATGTTCTTAAGTTTTTGTCAATTTTAAAAGATAGCTTTGTGGATATAGTGGTATTAACTGACAATTATTTACATTTAGGGCTTGAAATTCACCACCCCACATATCCCTGTCTCTTAGGGTTGCTGATTAGAGATTTGATGTTATTTCAATGTGTTTTCTTTTGTGAGTTGAAAAAAGAAATTATTTGGAACTTACAGTTTCAGAGCGTGTGTCCATGACTACCATGGTGGGGAGCATGGCAGCAGGGATGCATTGTGCTGGAGCAGTAGCTGAGAGCTTACAACTTGATCCACAAGCATGAGGTAGAGAGAGCTACCTGAGAATGAATGAGATGGGCTTTGAAGTTTCAGTAACACAGTAACACACCTTCTCCAGAAAAGCTGAATATCCTAATCCTTCCAAACACTTCCACCAATTGGGGACCAATTATTCAAACATTTGAGGCTATGAGGGGTGCACTGCCATGTAAGCAACCATAGTCACAGTGTTTATCACATAAACAGATAGCAAAGTAGGACACTTAGCCACACTATCTTTTCAAAGTCTACCTTTACCCACTTTATCTTTTCAAAGTCCACCTTTACCCACCCTATTTTTCAAAGTCCACTTTACCCACCCTTTCTTTTCAAAGTTCATTTAATACTTAATCCTTATTTCTATCTGTCCTCCTCCCCCCAGTCCTAATCTTATTGACTATAGTCCCAATATACTCCATAGTATCCTTATTTACTCTCAACAGTGTCTGAATTCTAAGGGGCCACTGTTATGATTGGCTGGGTGACATCTACATAGTATTAGTTTCAAGCTGCAGTTGTTCTCCCAGTTAATATCCTACTTGGGGAGTATTATAGAGCTTACACAAGGCACACAGACCTCCTGCCTGAGGGATTATTATCTGAAGTACACACTCAACAATTACATATCCATGTCCCACTGGACACTGCCAATACTTCATCAGAATGAGCATAGATGATAAAAAAAGGATCCAAGAAAATAAGTGACACCACATATAAAACTCCCAATATAGTGACATAAGAAACAAAATCCAAGGCTTAGAACTCCTTCACAGTATTATTATTCCCACAGCAGTGGCATTTAGTGAGAGTGAGTTAGATGAAATCCCAGACAGTGAACTCAAAAGAATTATTACAAATATGTTCAAAGATGTAAACAGCTGAATGAAATAAGGAGAGTAATGGATGAAATGAAAGAGGAGTTTAACAAAGAGATAGAAATAATTGAAGAAAAACCAATTTAAATACTCAAAATGATGAAACACACACACACACACACACACACACACACACACACACACACACACAAACAAACAAGCAAACTAAACAAAAACTAGAAAGTGTGGTTGATATATTGTGTACCCCAATAAACATATCTGGGAGTCAGAGAACAGCCACTATATTACACATAGGTTTAGGCAGTGGTAGCACACGCCTTTAATCCTAGCATTCAGGAGGCAGAGATCTGTCTGGATCTCTGTGAGTTCAAAGCCACACTGGAAATAGCCAGGCATGGTGACACAAGCCTTTAATCCCAGGAAGTAATGGCAGGAAGCAGAAAGGTATATAAGGTGTGAGAACCAGGTACTAGGGCCTTGTTAAGCTTTTAGGCTTCTAGCAGCAGTTCAGCTGAGATCCATTTGGATGAGGACACAGGGGCTTCCAGTTTGAGGAGCAGGATCAGCTGAGGAATTGGTGAGGTAAGGTTGGTGGCTCTCACTATTTCCCTAATCTCTAAGGCTTTCACCCCTATATTTGGCTCCATGTTTTTTATTTAATAAGACCGCTTAGAAATTTGGCTACAAGAAAGTCAAATAATTCTGTGGAAACTCTCAGTATTAGAAGGGACCAAGGTAAGGAAAGAATTCCTGAACTTAAAGACCAGGTGCAAGAACTGGAACAAATCAAGGTCAGAGATAAAATAAGAAGGTACTAGTACACATTGCAATATATATGGGATATTTGGGGATACAACCCCAAAAGGCCAAATTTATGGGTTAAAGACATGGAAGAAGCAGAAGAATTTTGCTCTAAATGCATAGAAAACATTTTCAAATGAATCATAACAGAAAATTTCCCAGAGTTAGGAAAAGAGATGCCAGTCCAGATACATGAGTCATTTAGGACTCCAAACAGACAAGGACAGAAAAGAACTCTCATCATAACTAACACACCAAATACACAGAATAAAGGAAGTATATTGAAAGTGGCAAGAAACATCAAGTTTTTGAAACATCAAGAAATAGCTCTTATATAGGCAGGGGTCATCAGATTAACACAAATTACTCAACTGAAGGTTAAGCTTAGAATGATGTACTTCAAGGATTCAACAGTAACAACTGTCAATCCAGAATACTATCCCTAGCAAAGAGATCTGTCTTAACTGATGTAGAAATAAGAACTTTCTATGATGAAAATAGGCAAAATAGAAATTTGTGAGGACTAAGGCATCTCTATAGAAGCTACTTGAAGGAAGTCTATGGACTGAAGAGAACATCAATTCCAGCATGAAGCAAGCCAGAGGAATGAATAAGCCAGGTTAGAATAAAACTAAGCAAGAGAGACGGGCAAACAAACCCCAAATCCAACACTGAAAAATCAACAAAAAGAAAGGAATCAATACATAACTTTCAACAGTAATTCTGAATATTGATGGTCTCCATTTCCTAATCAAAAGACTAGTATTTTGGATCAAAAAGCAGGTTGTTGCCTCCAAGAATCATTTCATCACAAAAGATGGACACCTTCCTAGGGTGAAAAAATGTAAAATGGTGTCCAAGCCAATGGATTTAGAATGACACAGTGTTGCTGTTCTAATACCTGATAAAAGAAACTCCACACCAAAACTAGTGAGGAAAGACAAAGATGGTTTACTTCATTCAGATTCAGGGAGTGTCAATCAAGAGGACATCACTGTTCTAAACACACATGAAATGAATACAGAGGTACATTGATGTGCTAGTTAGGTCTTGTCAGTTTGACACAATATTGGCGTGGCTGGGAAGAATATCAGTTGGGGAATTCACCTCTCTCAGATTGTCCTGGGGGGAGTGTCTGTAGAGCATTTTCTTAACTGCTCAATAGGAAAATCTAAAAGAAGTGGATTAATTCCCAGATTCATATTACTTAGCAAAACCAAACAAAGAGGAGATAAACAATTTTAACAGGTTGTTGATAAGCAGTGAGATGAAACAGTAATTAAAAGTTTCCCAACTAAGAAAACTCCAGCTCCAGATGGAGTCACTGGTGAATTCTACACTTTCAAAAAATTCTAACACCAATGCTTCTCAAACTGTTCTATAAGATGGAAAAGGAAGGGACACTCTCCTCTTTCTCTGAAGCTAGTACTACCCTGATACAAATAGAAGATAAAGAAACAACAAAAAGGGAAATTTTAGACCAAGTTCCCTGATGAACTTAGATTAAAACTTTTTCAACAAAATGCTGAATTTAACAACATATCAAAAAGTTGATTCCCCTGGGTCAAGTTGGCTTTATTCCAGGAATGCCATTCAAACCCAAAATCAGGAGAGTCTTTCCATCCTTCAGGATCTTCTTAAATTGTCTTTGCTCTGCAAGGGTAGTTCAGTGTGTGTAAATCAACAAATGTTATGAATTACATGTCTTATTTAGGGTTTCTATTGCTGTGAAGAGAGGCCATGACCTTAGCAACTCTATTATTATTATTATTATTATTATTATTATTATTATTATTATTTTATGCTTTATATATCCTAACCACAGTTTCTCCTCCTTCTCTCTCAGTTCATTGCCTTCAATCTCCCCTGCGTGACCCCATCTGTTTCTCCTCTATTTCTCTCTAGAAGAGACTGGGCCTACTGTGGATATCAACCAAACATGGCATATCAAATTGCAGTATGACTAGGCACTTCCCCTTACATTAAGAGAGAAGAAGGGTCCTGAAAGCAGGTAAAAGAGTCAGAGACAGCATTTATTCCCACTATTAGGAGTCTCACAAGAAGACAAAGCTATACAACTGTTGTTCCCTGGTTGTCGATTCTGTCTCTATGGGTCCCTATGAATCCAGGTTAGTTGATTCTGTGGGATCTCTTGTGGTGTCCTTGATCCCCATGGCCCTTAGAATCCTTCATCTCCCTCTTCCTCAGGATTCCCCATGTTTTACCTAATATTTGGCTGTGAGTTTCTGCATTCATTTCCTTTAGTTTCTGGATGAAGCTTCTCTGATGACAACTGGGCTAGACACCAATCTGAGTATAGCAGAATATCATTAGGAATCACTTCATTGACTTCCTTTTGCTAGTTGTGTTTGAATCTATCTTGGACTCTGGGCTATCTAGCCTCTGGGTCCTGGCCCACCAGGCTATGTCAAAGGTGTGCTCCCTCTCATGGCATGGGTCTTAGGGCTGGACCAGTCATTGGTTGGCCACTCCCACAACTTCTGAGCCACCTTTACCCCAGCACATCTTGTAGGCAGGACAAATTGTAGGTAGAAGGTTTTGCGGTTGGGTTGTAACAACTTCCCCCCCTCCCCCACCAAGTGCCTGCCTTGAGGGGATTTCAACCAGGGTCCAGAACAGATGCTACAAGTGGCTGAGAATTCTAATCTGAGGGGTAGCAAATGAATCTAAGCACACTGCGTTCTTTAGTCCATTCGCTTCATTCTTCTAAGTCAATTCTATGTACACTGTTTCTTTTCTGTTCTCATACTGAGCTCCTCTCAGTCCCTCCTGCTCTCAGTCCCTTCTGCTGTTCTCTCATCTCTATCTAGTTCTTTCCATTCCCCGTCCTCATCTTTGTTCTTCTCAATCAATCCCCCAGTGCTGTGGGGGGACCAGTATATATACACAAGCAGTAATACTTCGGCAAAGCAATGCAAGGCTTGAAGTTTTCAGGGTCGCAGAGAGAGGTGATAAGGATCCACACATAAAGCAATAATTGTCAGCTTCCAAAAGGGGAGTGACTAAAGGGGAGTTCTCTGGTAAGGTCAACTAAAATGCTAGTGCTCAAACTATAATCTAGAAATGGCTAGGTAGAACGATAGGGGTCAATAAGTCACAAGAAAGTAAACTGTCTTTGGTGCCGCTTTTCCCACTCATCCCAGCTGCAGCTGCTTTGTGATAGGGAGGGGGACACATGTTAGGTGGCTAAGCAACCTATGTCAGAGCATGTAGTATTTGGTTAGTAAAAGCACTTTCACTCAGAGTAATTGCTGAGGAGAAAATCTAGGAATAGCACCTGGCTGAGGAGGAAT
>CABHPR010018437.1:0-11933 GCA_902168415.1 Peromyscus melanophrys
CCCCCCCCCCCCTTCCCATACAATCCCTGGTGCCCATACTGCCTCCAGGCAGAAAGGAGGTCTCTTGTTATGTGCCCTGCCTAGGGACTCCCACCCCTACCCTCCAGTTCCTATGATTCCAAGCTGTACCCTTACCAGGTTAGAAGGATATCCTCTAGACTTGTGTGCTCAGTCATTCCACACCCCACAAAAATCAAACAATATGGAGGGGGAGAAAGCGAGTGCCCATGGGGTTAGGGATCGTGCCAATGCCCCTTCATATGACAGTCATCCCCACTTCCTGTCACGCCACCTAGGGTTCCTGGAAAGGGAACAGTCGGTCCTATAGGTACTAGGCTGGAGTGCAGCCCAGACGGGGTAAAAACCACTAAGCTGAGTTCTGGAGGGGTCTGCAGGGAGTCCCATAGCGGGAAAACAGTGGGCAGGTAAAGGATTGGCGGCCCCAGCCACACCCAGCTGACAGTGCCCAGGCACCAACCAGGAAGCCAGGAAGGGGGCGTTCCGGACATCCAGGGCTCAGAAGGCTCTTCCCACTTCTCACTTCTCCACACCCACAGCTAGCCCTCACACAGGGGAAGAGGGTTTGGTTCCCAGCCTTGGGTGACTAGAAGCCATGCTGTTGCTAGAATGCCACCCCCGACCGCTATGTGGAGGTTCAAGGACTAGAGGACCCTGCGTCAGTCTCCACTGACTAGGCCTGGAGAGCAGGAATCCACATTCCTTCCTTTTGAACCCTAGGGCAGCTGTGACTTCCAGGTAGAGCTGCCCTGTGGGGTAGTCCTGAGGGTGTTCACATGTGTCATAGATCCGAGAAGCGATAGAACTGAGAAGGAGCTCTTGCATGCCTCCCACCAACCCCGTGACCCAAGACAGTTTCTTCACCCTTGCACAGATGGAGTCCGGCCACAGACTACTAAAGTTACTTACCAAGACTTCACGGTTACAAAATGGTAGGATCAGGATTGGAACTCGGACCAGTAGCTCCGAAAGCCATGATCTTCCCCTCAGAGTTTTCTATCACAGATACCTGCGTCAATGTCTTGAAACACATCCCAACATCCCTTTCTGTGTGTGTGGCTGACTTTTCCTCCGGGCAGCCACCACCAGCCCGTTTACCTTTCTCCTCCAGTCACCCTTCTCTTGTGTTTCCGTAGTATTCTTATCCCCCAGACCATGGCAGTGTTTGGGGGAACACAGATACCCCTAAAGAGCAAGCTTGAGAGAAATAACTTTGGTGGGGAACCAGTGGAGGGAACGATCTGGAAGCTGTGCTTGCAGAGAGCACTCAATTTACACAGGCTGTTTTGGGGAACCACGTTTAGTGGAGAAGCACTTTCGTGGACTCCTCAGAGCTGCCTCTTGGCAGTGGCACTGCTGGCTGGGGTGTTGGGAGGGGTGACAGGGCAGGAAGGGGCCAGAAAGCTGGACCTCAGGGGAAGGAAGTGCCACTCGCCAGAGTCCCTGGCCGGGGCACAAAGCTGCTGATGCTGTATTCAGGGAAACAAGGCCTCACTGTGCCCGAGGAGCCCAGCCCAGCCGAGTCCCGGCTGGGAACCACCGCAGACGGCCTCTCAGAGCACAAAATGCTTGTTCTGCTTCCACTGTGCAAGTGGCTGCTGCCTCCTGGGGCCCAGCAGGTCCCAGGATTGCAGCCAGAACTCTGTTGAGAGCAGAGGGGCAGGGAGGAGAGGAGCCAGTGCCCCTGGGAAGTAGAACTGGCTTTCCTTTGGCAGCCACAGCTAGGAGGCGTCATTCCTGGACCTCAGTCTACCCAAGTGCAAGAGGGGTAGGCTGTGTGTGATGATTCTCACAGGCACCTATGTTCTGGCCTTATTCCTACAAGGTCTTGAGCCTTGATGCTCATCAGAACTACTGTGCAGTCTTCTGGTCCATCCATTCAGTGTGGGTGAGCAGATGCGGCCCTCGGTCAGTGGTGGAGGGAAACTGGGGGGAAACAGCAGGCGCTGCCATCCCCCACACTGCCAGCTGACTCCAGCCCCTCTCCCCATTTTACAGCCGGGAAAACTGAGGCCCAGAAGGGAGACATGACCTGCTCAGGATCATAGATTTTTCTGAAGGTAGGGCTTAGAGATGACATGTGCTGAGTTCTGCCTGATGCCAAGCACAGAGGCCTTGCATCTTAGAGCCTGAGCTCCCCCACCCCGTAGCCTCGGGCTATATTCATCCTCTCTCTTCCTCCCCCCCTCCCTCCCCCTTCCCTCCATTCCCTCTCATTCTCCCCCCCCCGCCCCCACCCATTCATTCAGAGTTGTTTCTAGAAGCTTCCATGGCCAAAAGGTATGGGACAGACCCACAGAATTTCAGGGATGCCCACCGGGGCCCCAGCTGACAACAGCCCAGGAGGAGCTCTGGAGGGTTCTCTGTAAACCAACTCCTGCCTAAAAGGCAGGCAGCCGCGGAATTGTGAATCTGTTGTGGAATCTGAGGAAGGTGCCCTAGTTCCTTGTCCTGCTGGCTGGCGCTGGCCCTGTCCCTCCGCCCAGCCTCCCCCCTCCACCCCCACCCCCCACCCCTGCCCACTTCATCTCACGACCTCTTGCATCAGGCAGGCTAGCTTCCTTTTCCTTCTGGCCGGGAGCTTTTCATCACAAGCACCTGGGTCCACCTGCCCTTCTCTCTCTTCCCTTCCTGGTTGACGCAGCCTGCAGCCCTGGGTGGCTGTGGATCTAGCCACATGTGGACCTAGAACACCTTACTTAACCCTTTCTGAGCCTCTTTCCTCACCCTGATGGCGCTTTCAAGTGCTCAACCAAGTCCTTGGCACAGAATCGGTACTTACTAAGTTACTGCCGTCACAATCCCACGGTCAGCATATGCCCTGGCCCTGGTGGTGGTCATCAGCGCTGACATTGAGGTAGCTCGAAATGAGCCTCTGGCTGCCTCCACTTCCCCCCAACAGAGCTACCAGGCTGTTAGGCTGGCAGCAGTCCTTTGCTTTGGGGCCAGAATGACAGGGATTCAGCCTGTACGCCTCTTTCCTCTTGCCCAACAGACGCTCTGATTGACAGCTACATATTGCTTTGATAAATAACAAAAATAGAGAGATGAATTCATTATCACTTAATTACGTGAAGGCAGGTGGCAGAGGAAGAGGAAAGAGCATACAGCAGCCCTCGGGGTGACACAGAGCTGGGACACAGCCCTTTGCCACCCAGCTGGGTTGCTCTGGGCAGGGTACTGGGCTTCTGAGCCTCAGTTTCTTCTGGGGCTGCTAAGAATTGAGGACTTAAACCAGAACCGGTAGATACAGTCTGGGGACTGTGAAGGTCATGGGTGGTCTTAGAAGACCAGGGTGCTGCCTGTCACCCAAGAGCTAGCTTCCTAAGTTTTTGCATATGCAAATTCCAGCCGAAGGCCTCAGAACCTAGGGAGGCGGCGGGAGGTCTGCGGTGGGCCCAAAGGGTCTGTAATGGAAAACTTCTGTATTTCTACCATCTGGAAAGACTGCAGCCTCCTGTGGGTGGTGTCGAGCTTAAGATGTCCCAGGGCCCTGTCCTTACTAGAGGGAGTCCCAAGGGACCTCACTTGTATTACTTAGGGGTCAGTTTAGCCTCAAAGGTTGAGTCACATGACCAAGGTTCTGAGCGCTAGTTGCATGACTAGATCCAGGAGGCTAGAGGGGTGTTTGCACATTGTCAGATCCTCGTTTGCAGCAGCCAGAGCCTAGCTTGGTGGGGACTGGGGTGCCTCACACCCCGGGGAGGGAGGATTCCCAACAATGGGCCCCTTCTCCTTTCCTCCCACTTCCCCTCTGCATCTGAGTCACCTTTCCCCCACCCCTTTCTGGGGACTTTCTGGTTTACACCTCCCATCTGCCCCCCTCCCTTCTTCACACTTGTCTGTCTCTCTGTCACCTGTGGTCCAGGCCAGCTTCAGCTGGAAGAGTCTAGGCCCCAGGGTCGTCAGTGCTGCCAGAGACAGTTTCTACAAGGCCAGCCTGGCAGAGGAGTTAGTTACTTTGCAGCCTCTTGAAAGGACAGTCCCCACACCCCCGCAGCCACTAAGTTCCTTCTGGCTGCCCACAGCCTTTTTGATGGACTTCTGCTTTGCAAGAACAGAGGCTGCAGGGCCAGGCAGGTGTGGCTAGCTGGGACCAGGCCCAGCAGTGCTGAGCGGGAAGTCCTTCCTAGACTCAGCCATTTGGCTGATGAATGGGGCCGCTATTGACCCACTGGGTGCCAGGACCCTGACTCTCTTCTTCTATTACTTATTTCAGTATTAGTATTAGTATTTTATGTATATGGGTGTTTTGCCTGCTTGTAGGTCTGTGCAGGACTTTGGATCCCCTGGAACTGGAGTTATAGACAGTTGTAGCCGCCATATGGGTGATGGGAATAGAACCCATGTCCTCTGTAAGAGTAGCAAGTTCTCTTAACCGCTGAGCCATCTCTAGCCCTGCTGACTCCCTTCTTAATACTTTCTTAACATCCTGCAAGATTCCCACCACCCTCTTCACAGGTAGGGAGACTGAGTCTCAGAAGGTTCAGGTCCCGTAGCTAGTGAGAAGCAGGGGCATCACTTCATCGTGGGTCTGACGGCGGACCCTGATTTCTTCTCCATAGACCTTCAGCATCGCTTGTGCCCTAGAGTCAGATCCGAATATGCATCTCCACAAGTCTCCCTGTGTTGTGTGCCTCCCAAGCCTGGTGGTGCAGGTCTGTCATCCCAGCTGCTCAGGAGGCTGAGGCAGGAGGATAGAAAATTCAAGGCTGGCTTGTGTTGCAAAGTGGGTTCAAGTCCAACTCGGTACCATGCGTGAGGCCCAGGGGTTAATCCCAAGTACCGTTGAAAGGGAGGGACAAAGAAAGGGAAAGTACCAGGCTCCTGCAGTGTCCCTTACAGGTGACTGTAGGCAGGTGGTTTTGTCTGTCTGAGCTATTCAGCAATACGATGAATGGAGTCAAGAGTATGTAACTAACACTCGCCGGGTTATATTAGACATTAAGTAACAGTCTCCGTAATCCCTATCATAAGTGACGATTAAGGGTGGGCGGAAAATAGAGCAGTGACGGGAGGCTCCCACATTGTCACCTTGGCTCAGCCTGTGGGGTGGTGTCAGCCTTGAGGTTAAGACAACACTGAGCCATGACAGCCCCCAAGCTAGTAATTGTCAGCTTGAGGGCTCTCTGGAAACCTGGGGCAAGGGAACTGTGAGCATCGCACAGTGGCCCCTCCCTAAACCCCTGACTTAGGACAGGCAATCAGAGTCAGATTGTGCCCTAAGGAGAAGTGATACGCGTCCGGCTTTTCCCGTGAGTCGGTCAGTGGGGGCACACCAAGCTGGGTTGTCATTACTGGGACCCACCTGCATGTCCCATAGAGATCGACAAGCAGGCCCAGCCTGGCCAGAACAGCTAACAAAGTGTCACCTACCCTCAGGAATACCTTCCCATCTCTGAGGCTACAGAGGCTCAGAATCCACTGAGACCCCTCCTACACAGGATGGAGGAGGCCCCAAAATACAGCCGCTTAATGATTATAATAGAATTAATAGGTTTGAAGCACCTACTCTGCGGTTGCCATTTTGTATTCTTGGTTACACTTACTCCTTAATAATCCTGAAAATGGATATTTGTGATAATAATGTAGCGCACAGACTGGGGTCCCGAACCTGTAAAAAGCACTCCTTCAGCGGTCTATCTTGTGGCCCCTTGGAGCCAGCAGCACAGGCTGGGAAGGACAGATGTAGTTCCCTGTGCCTCTTCCCTTTGCTGGGGCAACGGCTGTGATAATGGCTTTGCATCTCAGCAGGAGTGGGGCTGGGGGAGCGATCAGTGCAAAGGGACCCACCTTAGGAAACGGGGAGCCTCCTGCATCGGGCATTTGGCCCTTACGGAAGGCTGGGTGAAGTGACCTCACTGAACTACGCTTTCCCATTCTGGAGCTCTCCCACTGGGTCTAGAGGCATCAGGAGCTAGTGTGGTTTTTATCACATTTGGAGCCCAGCTGTACCCATGTTCCCGCTGACCTTGGCCCACGCACTCTCTTTCTGTGTCTCGGGCTCCTTATCTGTTGAAAAGGGATGTCTGTACTGAGAATTAGACACAGCCCAGTATCCACTAAGGATAACCTTGTGAAAGGAGCCTGCCCGGGTACACCGGGCTGAGCATCCATACTGCGTGTCCTTGGAGCCAGGCACTGCCCACCCTTGTGACTCTGGATTATCAGAACTTGGGGAGGGGAGAGTCGAAGCTAGGAGGAAGCCAGCTTCTTTACAGGACTGTGTTCAGACCTAAAGACAGGGTCTGTCGGCCTGGGCGGCAGCTGAAGGGAGGGATTTTTGTTGCTGGCATCCGGGGCGGCAGCTGCTGAGCCCTCCCCTGGTGAGAACTCTGCAGGAGGAGGCAGGCAGGAATGTGGGCTGGGTGCCAGGCCCGCAGCCTCCCTCCATGGCTAGGGAAAGGTGCTGAGCTCCAAAGCCTGGGAGTTTTGTTGACAAAGCTGGGTGACATTGGCTTTTCTGGGCCAACCCCAAGTGGAGCATTGGGCCCACCCTCCCACCTCGCCTAGAAGTTTGAAAACATGAGAAATCCCCAACCCCAATGGTCCAGGAGGAAGAGGGAGGCAGAAGATGGGAAGAGCCCACAGCTAGTAGAATCCCTCTTGCTGTGTGACCCTGGGTTTATCACTGCCCTCTCTGGTGGACCAGGCTATGTGGATGAACCCTGAGGGCTAACTTTCCTTTTCCTGGATCCTCTGAGCCTCCTGGAGCTCATTCCTGCTCAGAAGGGCAGTAGGGTAAGAGGGCCTCACCAGCCAAGGCACCATGTCCAGCCTCCTGAGAACAGCTGTTCACCAGCTTAGAGGCATGGGGACAGTCCCCACTGTCGCCTCCCATACTTAGAGAAAGGAAAGCAGGGAGACCCAGAGCTGTGCAGCTTGGGGCTCCTTTCTCCTTCAGCTTAGCCAGACCCCTAAGTCAGACCTAGTAGAGGATAAGTAAGTTATGCCCCCCACACACACACCCCTCCCCCACCCTCATCACTTCCACCTAAGCCCCTCCTCCCGGCCCTGCACCATCAAGCCCTTGGAGAAGCCAGCATGGGTTCTTTTGTTTCTTTGTTTTTAAGACAGCCCTAGCTGACCTTGAACTCTCTTATGTAAACCAAGCTGACCCCAAACTCACTGCAATCCTCCTGCCTCTATCTTCCAAGTGCTGAGATTATAGGCAAGGGCCATCCCACTCAGCTCCAGCATAGTGGGGTTTGGTTTTGTTGTTTTTAAGATTTTTCTCTCTTCTTTCTTTTTTTAATTTAGTGTTCTGGCGTGTGTGTGTGTGTGTGTGTGTGTGTGTGTGTGTGTGTGTGTGTGTGTGTGTATTTTATGATGCAGTACCCCAGAAGGCCGAAAGAGGGAGTCGGATCATGGTGAGCTGCCTGACGGGGGGTGCTGAGAACCAGATCCTGGCCCTCATTGAGCGGCGGTGCTTTGGGGCTCCAGGGTGGCTTTATTGTCCCACTGTTGCTGCCATTTCATAGTAAGGGTGTGAAACGCTCAGTGCGATATCTGGTGCATGATCTTGATGACATCAACAGGCTTTAGGCACCTACTGTGTGCTGGCCATTTTATATCTGCATTTGCCCCTTAAGATCCCTAAAGGAGCCGGGCTGCGGTGGTGCACGCCTTTAATCCCAGCACTCGAGAGGCAGAGGCAGGCGGATCTCTGTGAGATCCGGGACAGGCTCCAAAGCTACACAGAGAAACCCTGTCTTGGGGGGGCGGGGGAGAGATCCCTAAAGGCAGACAATAACATTTGGCATGTATTAAGTACCTGCTGTGGGCCTGGCCCTGGGCTAAGAGTCAGCTTGAACCATCTCCCAATCCTTGCCTCAGTCCCAAAGTGAGTTCTGTAATCTGCTTGGTAGAAATGGTGAAGGTGAGGTTCATGGGGACAGGTGACCAGCTAGGCCACCCAGCCAGCAGAGGCAGAGTTGGAGTTTGGATTTGATGTGAGCATGTAATCAAGTCTTCAGTAAGATTAGCCCTGCCACCCCAGCCTGAGGCCACATCAGAGCCTCAGACACATCGGAGATGTACATTTTTAGGACCTTTGGGGAATGGTCACCTCCTCCAGGGCCACCTCTCACCTAGGCACCAGGCTTCTGACTCTGTTACCTGGCTTGAGGATTGATTTTTTTTTTTTTTTGAACTGTAGCCAACCCCTTCATTGTCCCCCAGGGGCTGGAGTCGGCCTGGGTTGGAGCCCAGCCCTAGTAATTGATTGACCTTTGATTGATGTAGGCTGTGGTTTGGGGCCTGGCCTGGCCCAGCCTGAAACCAGGGAATCCACAGCCTGACTTGACATCCAAGTTTAGATACGGTGTGAACTTCCTTTAGACGGAGTTGTTCTGGCTTTGAAAGAAGCCTAGACCCTTGAATGTAGGTCCCACTGGGGACCCAGAAAAACAAGGGACATGGGGTCTGAATCCCAAGCTGTCCCTTCCTCAATGATCTCCCTCCCCAGTCCTGACCTGCTATGATAGCTGAGCATATAAAAACCAAGTGCCTGGCACGTAGTGGTTACTTGGCAAGATAACTAAACCTCACGGTGATAGCCACCATGCAGAGCTAACTGTTCCTGGTGAGCACTCTTTGCCGTGGGCTTGGCATCTAGGAGCCCAGGCAGGTCTCCCAGTAACCAAGAGGTACCATGACATCTGGGTTTCTCAACTTTGATCCAGTGACATTTAGGACCCTTGATGGTCAATTTTGATTGTCAACTTGACAGTTTAGAGTCCCCTGAAAGGGAACCTCAATGAGGGATTGTCCCAATCAGGTTGGCCTGTGGGCGTGTCTGTAGGGGATTGTATTATGCTAATTGATCTGGGAAGACCAAGTATTCGAGCCGCCAGCACCCATTTGGGGTTTTAATTATATAACATTATTATTCTAGTTTCCTTCCTGTATTCTGATAAAGCACTTGAACCAAAAGCAATTTGGGGAGAAAAGGGTTTATTTGTCTTACACTTCGATATCACCGACCATCACTGGGAGGAGTCAGGACAGGAGCTCAAGTAGGAACTTGAAGCAGAAACCTAGAAGAATGCTGCTTCCTCAGGCTCGTGCTCAGATAGCTTCCCTGTACAGCCCAGGACCGCCAGCCCAGGGAATGGTGCCGCCCACAGTGCGCTGGGCCCTCCTAGTCGGGTAACCGTCAAGGTAACCCTCTGCAGATGGACTTGCAGCCCCGTCTGATCTGGGCAAACCCTTCATTGCGATCCCCTTCTCAGATGACTCTAGGCTGTGTCAGGTTGACAACTGGAGCTAACTAGGACAGGTAGGGAAAGCGAGAAGAGCCAGCACGCGTTCATTATCTCCGCCGCGCTGGGTGGGATGTGATCAGTCGCTTCAGGCCCCTGCCTTGACTTCCCCAGCCATCATGGCCGTCACCCGGAATTAGGAGCTAATAGAACCTTCCTCTCCAAGCTGCTTTTTGTCAGGGTATTTTAGCACAGCCTCAGGAAAGAGACTAAGAGAGGATTGGACCATTCTCTTTGTAGGGGACTGTCCTGGATGTTGTAGGCGTCTTCCTTGGTGTTTGTTCAACAGCACCCATGACTCCCAGTTAAGACAACCAAAAATGGGTCCAGATGTTACCAGATGTCCTTTAAAAGACACACATTCTGCGTTGTGCGGAAGAGGAGCCCAGGCAGTCTGATGTCAGAACTATGACGTGCCATCTCTGACTTTCAGAGGGTTGGGTGACTTTGTGGTGCTCAGGGGCACAAAGGAGAGGCATCCTTGTGTCTCGCCTTGGGAAAGGCAAGCCCCTCATCAGGCACTCCTGTTGTCAAAGGCATGCAGCAGGTACCCAGCCCTCCACCACCTGCAGACATACTGCAGTGACGGAGGGGTGGCCAGTCACCTCGAGGGCCCTTCCTGCTGCAGATGGAGGCTGGGCCATGACAGACAGCCCTTGCCTGCCTCACTGACATTCCACCACATCCTCTCATACTTACCCCCACCCCAGCAGGCCCTCTGTCCTCAGGGCCCACTAACCTGCCTGTACCCACCCAGCCCTCTCACTCTGTAGGGAACCCATGGTCCCAAAGCCAGTGTTTGCTGTGCTTCCAAGCCTGACTCATCCCGGCATTGACTATTTATACCTCTCACACGGATTCTTGTCTTGGTGCTCCCGGCAGACACTGTTCTGCAGGTGGCCACAGGACGCAGGAGGAGGCTGGGCACAGACAGACAGATTGATAAGTGCATCAGCCTACCAGCCCTGGGATATTAGCCCAGCTCCTTCCTTACTGCTGTGTGACCTTGGGCAGGTCAATTAGCCTCTCTGAGCCTCTGCTTATGAAGAGCATTAAATCAAAGTAAGCAATAAAGCTTCCATCCAAAAACGGTTTTTAGTTCCTGGGGGCTGTTAGATGCCTAAAGTCAAATGTGGCTGTATGTAACTGGAGAGGGGCAAAGGGGAACCCACAGATAAACAGGGAAGGCACCCAGTGTCTGTAATTGAGCACCTTTTTTTTTTTTTTTTTTGGTTTTTCGAGACAGGGTTTCTCTGTGTAGCTTTGCGCCTTTCCTGGAACTCGCTTGGGAGACCAGGCTGGCATCGAACTCACAGAGATCCGCCTGCCTCTGCCTCCCAAGTGCTGGGATTAAAGGCATGCGCCACCACCGCCCGGCCAGTAATTGAGCACCTTTGTGTCAAACTGTCCATCTGGAGGCCTCGGGTACCAGAAAAGCCCCGCGTGTCACCCTGAGGCCGCTCTCCCCAGGCTTCTGTCCCAAGAGACAGTCACCCTGACAAGAAGGCCTGATGGACCTCCAAGCAAAGCCTTTGCTTCAGGTGTAGGCGGCACCTTACCAGCTGGGAAACGGGCTGGAGGCCACCTCTGGCCACTCACAACACAAGGAGTGTGACCACAGCAAAGGGACATTTATATCCGTTCTCACCCATGCCTGTCTCCACCAGGCGGCTGGTGGCAGAGGGAAAAAGGAAGGGCAGAGACAGGCCTCGTTATCAGCTGGCTCTGTGCCAGGCTGCCCAGCACTCCCCGCCACTCCCTGCAGCCTCCCAGAACAGCCTGTTCCTGAACACACCCCGGGTCCCCTGCCCCAATGTGACCATGACCCTCCCTCCGGGATACAGTAGTCCACAAAGGCTGCTGAGACTCTTGGCTCCGAATTCATTCCTGAGTCACGTATTCAACAGTCTAAGCACCTATTAGGTGCTTTTTACTCTTGGGGGAGCCCACAAAGGTTTCTGACTGAGACCTGAGCTTGCTTTACACAGCAGGGCTGCATTAGGGGATGACTTGACCATTTGCGAAGTCACCAGGTGTCTGGAAGGGTCTGTACTTGGCTGTGCTGCAGAGAGGTCTTTTGCTCCACCCCTTGGCATTCCTTTAAAAAAGCCCTTTAGTAGAGACAGAAGGGGCTGGTGAATAAGGATCCAGGCCCTCCCAAGGCTATCCAGTCTCTCTCTATATATACTTGTATCTACAAATTCCTCATTTCTCCCCGCTCGAGTACCCTGGGGGAATAAGAGGAAGCTGGTCTCCCTCATGCACTCTCTCCTGGAACCTAGCGTGAGTTGGAGCAGGAAGTCAGATCCCCGTGTGGAGGGTGCCGTGTTAGAAAGGAACCACTGATCCCATGTGAAGGGGTGTGGCTTAGTGGTGGAGTGGAATGCCCCACAAAAAATAAATAGTGGGGCATGACCATGCACGTCTGTAGTCCCAACATGTGGGAGGCGGAGGGGGGAAGATCACTACAAGTGCAAGGATTAGCCTGGGCTACGTGGTGACTTCCAGGACAATGTAGCTTAGTGAGACTGTCTAAAACAATTAAAACAATTAAATAAGAGACTACCTTCCACACCGATGCTATCCTCCGGCCACTGGGAATGATTTTGCCTCCCCACCGCCCCCTCCACATACACACACACACACACACAC
>CABHPR010018469.1:0-10860 GCA_902168415.1 Peromyscus melanophrys
TCCCCCCTCCCATTGACATTTACTATCTTTTCTGAATCTGAGATCTAACGTCAACAAAATAGGCAATCAGGGACAAATTATTCAAAAACAAAGCCAACATTCTGGGGGCAGTACAAAAATTGACCATTTATTTAAAAAAAACTCATTGATACTTAACGGACAGCTTTAGGGTGTTTGATGCTCCGGGATGGACCCTGAGACCCGCATTTTAAAGTCCCAGGACATTCTCTGTTGTCCAGCTTGAGTTGGACCAAAGGACAGTGAACAACACAGAACCCATACTGTTAAGTACTACTCCTGACATGGGCCGAGTTAACCTGTCTGGGCTGAAATTATTGAGCCTCTTTGGGTTTTTCCTGTCATCTGAAATATGACAGGAAGGGTACAGAGCACAGAGCTGGTGCACGTTAGCTGGTTAAACACTATAAAAGATGGGTGACTCCAATCCTCATTGCCTTTCCCTGCTCACTAAGACTGGAGACCCCTTAGTATCAAAGAAAAGGAAATTCACTCTGTCACTGTTTTCCTGGGTTCTGCAAACTCCAAAGGATCCTATGAGCGAACTGACACTATTTGACAGCTCTAATTCAGCAAAGCTAAGCTATATCTCACGTGTATGTTGGCAGCATGTATGTCTGCACCATGTGCAATCAGTGCCAGCAGAGGCCAGAGTGTCATATCCCCTGGAACTGGAGTTACTGATGATTGTGAGTAGCCATGTGGGGCCAGGGAATTGAACCCCAGTCTTCTGGAAGAGCAGCCAGTGCTCTTACCCATAAGCCATCTCTCCAGTCCCAAACTAATTTCTTTTAAGTGCGTCTCCTGTAATAGTACCTCCTCAATCCAGCAGAGCTGACCTATTTCCTGCCATCTCCAGCCACACAAGTCACTCTCCTAACTGCCGCCACCTTCTCAAAGTATCACCCAGTCTAAAGTCTACACTAGCTGCTTTGGGGTTTTATTTACTTTCTGTAAGTTTGAAAATGTGACCCAAAAGGGTACTTGAATATCTTCAAGATAAAGATAAAGAGTAACAAGCGACTGTGAGAAACGCAGTGGGATGAAATCACACAAAATGAAAATCAACGGGCGGTGGTGGCACACGCCTTTAATTCCAGCACTCGGGAGGCAGAGCCAGGTGAATCTTTGTGAGTTCGAGTCCAGCCTGGTCTACAAAGTGAGATCCAGGACAGGCTCCAAAGCTACACAGAAAAACCCTGTCTCGAAAAAAGAAAAAAACAAAACAAAACAAAACAAAACAAAAAAAAAAATGAAAATCAAGCATTGGGTCAGTGATGGTTTCCTTTTTTTAAAAGATTTATTTACTGTTATGTGCATTGGTGTTTTGCCTGCATGTATGTCTGTGTGAGGGTATCTGATTCCTTGGAAGTGAAGTTACAGACAGTTGTGAGCTGCCATGTGGGTCCTGGGAATTGAACCAGGTTGCTGGAAGAGCAGCCAGTGCTCTTAACTGCTGAGCCATCTCTCCAGCCCAGTAATCGTTTCTTGATGGCACTGGTATTAAACCTAGTTTATTGCTTTAAAATCCCCTTCGAGGGTGAAAACCTCCATGCCACATAACTACCAGTAAATGACTGTCTTAGGACAAGTCCAGAAATAGGTTTCCCAGTATCTGAAAGCACAAACTTTCTCTAGGGGTTGTCATGAAACTTGGTTTTTAGTCCCTACTTGTCCAACTTTGATATAAAATGCTATCAACTTACCATTAAGTTAAATTTGCTCATCAGAGCTAACGATCTCACTGCCTCATCAGCATGCTGAGGGAATTGCTTGCCAAAAATGTTATAATGCTGACGGCCATATATCAGATGCCTTTGGGCTTAAAAAAAAAAAATTACATTGCTGAGTCCCAAATATCCACATGGATGTCTTACATTGGCACTTCAAAATTAAGCATTCAAACGAACATTCTTAAAATGTACCCAGAAGTCTCTGGATGTCTGCCATGTGGGTACGTACATCCTAGCTTTCTCAAAGACATACACACAAGTTAGACTCACTCTGTAGAAACCAGTTAAGTAGGCCAAGGAGTTGAAATCTTTATTATACTTTTTTCCCCCTTAAAAAGATTTTAGCGGTTACCAAACATGAGCTCTATTGCTTCTTCCTGGGGAGTGGGGAGAACAGGAAGGAAAAAAATGGCATCAGCAGATGGGGTGTCAATTAGTGAGGGATGAGGCCAGACGCTGCACTTTCAAAAATACATTTTCTTCTTGGCTGTAAATTCTGCAATCCAGACCAGGAAGCAGGACATGGGCTGTCTTTTAATTAATTCCTGATGGAGGAAAATAATCTTTTTCCTCTAAAATCTAAAACACGGTCAAGAGGAAACGTTACTTTCCCATTGAGTCCAACACACCTCAGCAACAAATGATTTCCATTACTACTCTCTGTCCCCTTGCCGACTCCATCCCACCATTAGCAGGAGGGGCTATTTCAAAACCTCTGAAATTCCAAGGCTACACAGAGAAACCCTGTCTTGAAAAAACAAACAAACAAACAAACAAAAACCCTCTGAAATCAATAGAGCCCCCAACCCCAACTCCACCGTTTTACAGTCTTGCCATGTAGTCCAGCTTGGCTTCAAACATTTGCTCTTCCTGCCTCAACCTCCTGAGAGCTGGGATGAGGCTAAACCATGGTATCAGGCCTCCTGGTGCTCCTGAATTCAAATGTTACGGTTCTGACTACATTGAGGCTATTTGAAAATACTTGCCCAGAAGTCTAACCCAAAGTCAGCTTTTCCAACTGAAGTACTTCTGGTGTCCATGGAGTAGCTGTTTCTCCATCCTCATTCATACACACACATACAGCTCCCCAAAATACCTTTTCTTCAGAAGAGTTAAGTGACTAGAAACTATGTCCCTGGTCAGAGATGATGATGATCATGCTAACAGTTCCAGAAAAATCAATCCTGGAATGGTGCAGGACACCCAAACCACTCCTCATTTGTTCGGCTGGAGCTGCCACCCCGAGGAACTGGCACAAAGCCTCCAGTGTTCCCTGGGATTCCTCAATCTGGAGGCATCGTGCAGGCAGGAACCCATATTTAACTTCATGCCAAAGATGAGCGCAAGTACATGGCTGTCAGAAGTGGGATTTTTCAGTCACCACGTTCTCTAGTTAAGAAAGGTGGGTGAGGGTAAAGTTTGGGCTCCTCTTCTATCAGAGGTGAAGAGAGGCGACAGGTTTTTGTAAGGCTTATGCCACAGCTAAAAATGACTCCGGCAGCAAAGCATGAATAGTTCTTTTATAAAAACAGGATCATGATTTTGAAAAGAGCCAAAGAAGTCATGTTCTAACACCGTAAAAAAAAAAAAGAAGGTATTCTGCTTAAGCACAGTAAGATACACCGCCCCCGTCCATTGCTTCTTTCTCTGTCTCCACCCAACTCCAGCCACGTCACTCCTTCCAGTGTTCTTGGGGCTAGGAATGCTCGAGCCACCTAAGGAGAGGAGACTCAGGGAGCCCTGCATGGCTAAGCACAGCAGAACTGCAGGGTGCAGGGTCAGTTCCTTTCCTCCAGAATGTCTGGGTGTTCCTTCCAGAAAGCATCCCCAATGAGGTCGCAGTACAAGGGCAGCGGCCTGGTTCTGGTCCGGGTTATGGTCATCTTTTTCCCCTCCATTTCTTCTGGCAGCCTAATTTCTTGTGTCTTGACTTCATCCACCTATGGGCGAGAGTAGGGACAGTGTTGTGAGTGGGACAGGGACACAAAGAGAATTATGGGAGAACTTCACCTTTTTACTTGATATGCCACTGACTGTTAAGAGTTTTATCAACAGGGTGGACATCTTTCTTTCTAAGTAGAAATACAATTAGGTTGGCATGGAGCATACACCTTTAATCCCAGCACTTGAGAGGCAGACAGATTTTTATGGGTTCAAGTCTAGCCCGGCCTGCACAGTGTGTTTCAGGCCAGCCAGGGCTACACTGTGAGCCCCTGACTCAGAAACAAACAGAACGAAACAGTACTTTTAGGGCTGTGGCTGGAGATTTGTGGAAGAGTTCCTCTCTAGCATATGTAAGGCCCTGGGTTGATGCTTAGCAACACAAAATTTTCAACAACCAATCTCGTAAAAAGATCACTTTACTGTATTGTGAAAAGTGATGACTGGCGTTAATGTCATCTTGCCACCAATTAGAATCATCTGAGTAGGAAGACTCACGGAGGAATTTTCCAGACTGTCTTACCTGACATGGAAGACCCACTCTCAGTGTGGGTGGCACTTTCTGATACCAAACCCAGCTCCCATCACTGACTTGGGACCAGCAACCCAGGAGCCTTGCAGGAGCCTTGCAGGTTTTCAGTGCCGGGGTGGGACTATTGAGCCACCCAGCCCAGTGAACTGTGCAATTACAGGGTTCTCTCCCCTGCCAGTGTGAGACAGGCCCTGAAGGACAACTGCTGAGACACCTAGCCCAAAAACCAGGTAACTAACGGGTCCTCATCCTCTTAGGTGAGAGACAACTGTTGTACTATGTTAGTGTAAGTTGATTTAATAATACACACACACACACACACACACACACACACACACACACACACACACACACGCATGCACACACGAGTACATATTTATATTTATATTCATCCTATTATTCTGTTTCTCCAGAGGCACCCACTAACACAGTAGACTTAGGAACAATAGGGACTCATTTCCTAGTTATCACTGACTACGGAACTGAAGGCATTTTCCTCTGCCCACATAAACATCCAAAGCTGTACCAAAGAACAAACATGTAAGACAAAGCTAATAAATGAGCTGAGGTTGCCAGTGGGGCTGATGGCTCTCAAGGTACCTTTAGTTCTTGAAAGCACTCATTCAGAAACAACTAACATGAAAAGAATCAATTTAGAGAAATAATTATGCCTATGAGCTGAGAGCAGAGAAAATATTGGTGGAATTAAGTATAGAGGCATCCAAGAACACTAAGGTAAGTATAAATTTCTGGGGGAAATCTCAGGAAATTGCTGAAAGCCAAAGTCTCTTTTGCTGCCTCCATCCCTGTTTTATAGTATCTCTTAGTGCTCAGTACTTTGGCTGTCTTGGAGTGGATGGACCACTTAATGATACGGGGAAGAGTATTTTTTTAAATGTTTTATGAAAGCAAAATTCTTCCGATCTATAGTCTACTCCTTAAAAAAAAATTATTTTATTTTTTAAGACAAAGTCTCACTATGTAGCCCTGGCTGACCTAGAACTCATTATGTAGACAAGGCTGGCCTTAAACTCAGAGTTCTGTCTGTCTCTGCCTCCCGTGTGCTGGGATTAAAGATGTGCGCCACCACGCCTGGCTTATTTTTACTTTATGTGCATGAGTATTTTGCTTCTGTGTATGTACCACATGCATGCTGTGCCTGAGGTCAAAAGGAGGTACTCAGTCTCCTGGGACTAGAGTTACAAATGATGGTGAGCCACCACGTGGGTGCCAGGAACTGAACCCGAGCGCTCTAGAAAGGAACAAATGCTCTTAACTGCTGGGCCATCTCTCTAGCTCATACTTTGCCCATTAAGATGGTTTATTTGATATGAGGACACAGAAAACAAGGACTAATTTAAAGTTCTGTGATACTGTTTACATCGACCCTGAGAGATTCCAGGCCACTGCTGACTGAAAAAATGAGCATCCAAACTGTTCCTCCCCAGAGTCTCCTATTGGGAAATATCGATGCCACATTAGCAACCAGCACCGTACCCACACATGGGGTGGTGGGCAAAACCTAACCTGGGGGAGACTAGGGCTCCCGCGTCCTCATCACCATTTTTCTCTGAATATGAAGCCTTACCTTTTGCCACACCAACACCGTCCCTTTCCTGTACATCTGTGGCTCGTCATTGTAGTTGATGTGGAACTCAGAGAACAGGATCTCATTCTTGTCTGCTGTCACAGTTCCCTGAGGAAACGCGGAGAGAGGAAAAGCTCAGTCGGTCTTTCTCCTACACGCCTACCACCCAGGAGGATTGTTAGAACTCATTGTACTGTTACTAATGGATTTTCATTTGAATTAAAATTCCAGTCAGTCTACCGCTGAGCTATACCCCAGCCCCTGACATTCTAATCTAGTGGAGATTATTACTAGCCCCTGATATCCTAATCTAATCTAGATGTCTACATTCATCAAGTCCCCTTCTGCTGTAAACCCCAGTTGCACTGTCCAGACCACGTGGGGTTTGCTAACAGTAAACAAGAACTCTGTATCTAAACTTGGTGTTAATGTTTCTTACTTGATTTCCGGGAAGAAAAAGCGGAGGAAGGCTGTCTTTACCCTTCTAAGAGGAAGCAAACTCTGAGGTGGGCTCTAACTAGACATGGCTGCTGGCGTTCCTACTGGTGTGAAGTCTCCGCTACTGACAGTATTAGTAAAGACAACTACCTCAGTAATCACAAAGAAGGAGATCTATCAGGACCTGTCACAGTGCGTCACCTCACTGGAGAACCAGTCACCTCACAGGCAACAGTGCCATCTCAGAAGGAAGGCCAGTACTTACTCAGCACTTACTTCTCCATGGATTAATGCATCAAGGCATGTTCTTTCTATAAACCTATGATGTAAGAACTATTACTTCTAAATTTTACTGAGGCGGGAAGGATACACAGAAGTATGGTTATTTGACTCCCAGAGCACTGACTGTCACTATACTCAGGGGCTCTAAACCTAAGAAGCAACAGGAGCCCAAGAGGACCTGGCATGAGGGAAGAGGCCGTACAGGACTATGGAGAAGAGCGCATGCACTGTCTAAAGAGGGGAGCTAAGATGCAGTTGTAGCCAAAGGTAAGCACGTTGTCACAGCAGCCCAGGGGGAAGTAATAATCAATCCCTGCTGACAGCAAGCAAGGCAAGAGCTCCTGCCACGGAGATCTCTATAGCCTTTCAAAATGGATCTGTAAAGGAAGCTAAGGAACCACAGAGAACATTCCAGAAATGTTATGAGAAACCAGCTGTGTTTCTGTCATAGGATCTTTATACCTTTAATCTCTCCTGGGCTTGGACTGGTGTTAGTCCAGACTTCTGGATAAGGGCCCAGAAAACTGTATTATAAAGATTATTGATGTGACCTGTGAGGAAAACAAAATAGCATTTATATATACTGAATCATAGTTATATATAAACATATATTATTATGTACTGCAGTATATATACTTTGTTTTATATAGAGACTATTTATGCTTCCAGGAACCCACAACCCAGCTTCTCTCCACTTTAGAGTACACAGATCTCAGAGATGTTCAGTGGCTTGCCCAGTCTGCCTACACAGGGAACGGACAGAGAAAGGGCTAGGCATGTAAAACGTATTTCTTGAAGACAGCTTCAAGTGGTCATTTCAGTAATGCCTTATGCAAATATGTTGACTTGGGTATTCATTCTAGAAACATTTTCCAAGCTACCTGATTCATATTATTTTAATTTCGTTTCCAATTTTTCTGGCAAAATAAAAACATGCAACTACCAGCCTCATTGTAGTCATGTACGGCAGGCATCACAACACAAATACCACTGATGCTGGCGCTGATGTGCTGTAAGTTCACAGAGCAGTGGGTAACTGCAGGGGACTGGCAGGGAGTAGCAGGGACTGTGCAGCTTATGACTTCATGTGTGTGTGTCTCTGAGTTTGTGTTTCAAAGCAAAAAGGTAGCCGCCACCACAGAGGCTCTGCATAAACTGCGTGGAAATGCAAGATTGCCTTATCTTCAGATTTTAAAAAGCAAACAGGAGCTGGAGAAATGGCGAAATGGGTAAGAGTTCTTGCTGTGCAAGCCAGAGGACCTGAGTCTGGATGTCAGCACCTGTGTAAGAAGCTGGGCACAGCTACATGCACCTGGAACCCCAGAGCTGTTGGAGACAAGGAGGATCTCTGGGCCTGCTGGCTGCCAGACTTCTCCAGGAATAAGGCAGATCAGAGTGACAAAGCAGGACATCCCACTTCTTCCTCTGGCTCTACAACACTTGTAAAGGCAAGCACAGCTAAGCACATGCGTGCACACATACATTCACACAGAAACATTCATTTGTGCACACACACACATATACACACACACACAGAGTGCAAACAACTACAGGTCATTTCCCTGTAAAATCACCTAACTTTTCAAATACTGTTAACTAGTGTATGACAGCGAGCTGGGTGTGGTGGCACACACACTAATACACAGGCCTTTTAGAGCTGAGGCAGGATTTGAAGTCAGCCTGGGCTATAGAGAAAGACTCTATTGAAGAGGAAAAAAAACCCTTTTTTTTTTTAATGCTTGACTCCAAACAACGTACCAATGAGCCAAACGTGTATCAGATCCACAGCTTTAATGTACAGATTTGGTGTGTGACTTGAACTGTGTCCATTGTGCCACTTACAGTCTGCCTGCCGCCAACTGAGGTAGTCCTTCAAGGTCTGGTTGCTAGGATACAACACAACTCTTCCATCAAATCCTGGAGGATACAGAAGAGGCTGGTCCTCAAAGTAATCCGGCCAATAAAACACATAACTGGAGGCGAACTGGGAGGCCACGAGAGTCATGAACTTACTTGCAAACGCAAGGCAGGTTGGGTAGAAGAAGGGAAGAGAAAGTGTTTGATATTAATTCGACACCAAGATAGGACCTGTGGATGTAACAGAGAAATTACACAAACTGTCTAACTAGCCAAAAGATAAAAGATATCCAGCTAAGAAAAACTTTTAACATTTTGGCTGTATGTTTTGAATGTAGCCTGCCTCTACGTAAGTTACTCACTGTCTTAGTCAGGGTTACTATTACTGCAATGAAATACCATGACCAAAAGCAACTTGGGCAGGAATGGGTTTATTTGGCTTACACTTCCATATCACTGTTCATCATCGAAGGAAGTCAGGACAGGAACCCATGCAGATCAGGAGCCTGGAGGCAGAGGCTGATGCAAAGGCCATGGAGGGGTGCTACTTACTGGCTTGCTCACCACGGTTTATTCAGCCTGCTTTCTTATAGAAGCCAGGAACACCAGCCTAGGGATGGCACCACCCACATGATCTGGGCTCTTCCTCTATCAATCACTAACTAAGAAAATGCCTGACAGCCTTGTCTACAGCTGGATCTTCTAGAGGCATTTTCTTAATGGAGGTTCCGTCTTGGAGGCCTTGAGCTTGGATCAAATTGACATAAAACTATCTAGCACACTCCAAATTTTCCTCCATAGGATGTAGTATAAATTTATGGTTCACGATTTTGTTGTTTTTCTTTTGGGGTTTTGGTATTGTTTTCAGTCTTAGAAGAAAGGGAACCAACATTTTAAAAACATTGATTCCTCTAAGAGTTTCTTTTTTTTTTTTTTCTAGCCTGAGCTGAATTGCACCGAGACAATAATCTAAGAGTTTCAACATACTACCAAATTAAGTATCAAATTTATCTTCCTAGTTAAAAGTTTAAATAATACTTTTATGCATGGAAAGAATGACACTGGCCAAGCTACCTATGAATCACTAATTCTCTATTTTTCTACTCTCTGTTTACAGTCTAAATAGTCAATGTAAGTCAGCCTGGGAGCTGGACTGACGGGGTACAGACGGGAAAGAATCAGATAAAGAAAGCATCTGAAAAAAAATAGATAGCACAAGAATGCTCGGACCTCAATTGGAGGAAACAGCCAAAATAGGAAACGTGCACTCTGGAGATGCAACAGCACCCGAAATATTAAGCTCTCAGCTGTTACCAAGATAAACAGAAGAGCAGAGAACAGGAGAAAAAAACACCCTAATGGAGGGCTGGTTTTGAAACTCACCTGGCTCTTCTTTTAAACCAATTGCTTTTCTGCCTGAACACAAAGCTGTACTCATCACTCTGTCCATATGCAATCACAATGTCCTCCAGCTCCTCCATTACTGTCTGGGCACATTTGGTCATCAGATTGAGAGCTCGACTGTCATTAGGTTTTGCAAAGCTGTGCTTCTCAGCAAACCTTCACAGAGGAAAGAGAAGGGCACAGACGTGGAGAGTCGGTAATTTCCACATCATTTCACAGAGCAGTTAAGAGAGGGTGACGCTGCAAGTGTGCTGCTAGCTACAGCTTAACAGATTTCCTTGAGGACACAGCAGAGACGGAGAACTAGCTCAGTGGTAAACTGTCTTATAAATATGAAGACCAAGTTCTATCCCTGAATCATAAAAGGGGGGCAGTGTTTCTGGCACCCACTTGTAATCCCAATGCTGGGGAGGTGGAGACAAGAGGATTCCTGGGACTAGATGACCACCAGGCTAGAATACTTGGTGAGTTCTAAGGAAGTTTCATGAGAGACCCTGTCTCAAAAAAGACAAGGTGGACAGGTATAAGGAGTGACACCCAAAAACTGACCACACACTTACATACAAATAAGCGCGCGCGCGCGCGCGCGCGCACGCGCGCACACACACACACACACACACACACACACACACGAAATCCAAGTTTTTCTTTCTTGCTTTTGACCAACTGACAAAAAGGGATACCACTGCTGGGCTTCAATTCACTTTCCTGTGACGTTCACCTTACTGGGTAAATAGAGGATTTACCTTATTAGTCCTGATGATTAGGAGATCAAAATGTAATTATGCCTGGCTCTTATTAGGTGCTCAGTACACACTATATGTACTTGTACAGTTAGAAAATAATAATAACTAGCAATAACGTAGCACTTTATTGAAACTAAGTCCCCATCGGTTTACTTTGTCTCCCTCTTTTCCCCCCTGACTATAGTGCAGTCAGTCCATGTAATATGAAACCGACAATGAGACAGGGGTATACTATCAACTCCTGCCCTCAGCTTGGCTTACGCAGGCCTCTTAACAGTCAGCCCTCAAAGAAAACAGAAGGGTTGCACACTTGGCTGAAGT
>CABHPR010018522.1:0-10283 GCA_902168415.1 Peromyscus melanophrys
CACACACACACACACACACACACACACACACACACACACACACCTGGGACTCTAAAAAAATGACTCAGTAGCTCATTTCCAGGAGAAGGGATGTGACAGTAACTTTGTCCCTATGGAAACAGACCACAGCACTGGCATGGCTCTAACAGAAAAGGGATGCTCCGGAGACTCACACTTGGTAGAACAGGACTCTTGCAACATGAGTCATTGTTGCCAACAAGATAGCATTGCAGACCCCTGGCAATGAGGCAAGCTGCAGTAGTGCCTCTGAACCCTGGGATAAAAGGATATGGTAGTCACTAGGCTCTGTAAAGCCAAGTGTAAGGTAGAGGAAAATAAGCTGGAAATGGCATAGCTGGGCCATGGGTGTTGAAGTCATGGGGGAGTGATCAAGGTTTAGATGCTAAGATTTCTGCAGAAGAGGAAAGGAAGTGTTCTTCCCATGGGTACTTGTCTTTGAAAAAAGCCAATGGTCACTCATGTAAGAATGTTGATGACTGTCCTCCATTGCAGCCAGCATAGCACCCTCCAATACTGTGAATGCTAGTCAGAAAGCAGGAAGCTTTCCGGTCAGCATCAACAGTTCTCTATGTCCTGTCGCCAAAGTGTATGGTGTCTTCAGCAATAGAATCTTACCATCAGGTTCTGGTGAATCAAGAATAATAGTAATAGCCTGTGGTGTATAGGGATCTCTGGAATCTCCCTGATCAACAATTCAAGGGTAGGTATTCCACATCTTGCATTCAGCTTTTATTTGATAAGCTATATCTTCTTTAATGGGCATTTCACCCTCATCCCTACATACAGTAACTCCAGTTAAACTTTTTAAGCACACATAAAATAGTCGATTTCAATATAGTGTTTTCAGACATCCTTAGTGATTCCTTCCCTGACTCCCTCCTCCTCTGCCCTGCGCTCTCACCTTCCTGCCCACTTAAACTCCTCCCCATTTATGGTGATATTTTCTTTTTTATTTAAATGTTATATGTTAATAAATAAAGTTGCCTAGGGGTCAGAGCTATTAGCAAGCCATAGCCAGAGTCTGGCGAACAAGTAGTGATGAGGCAGTTAGGCAGTTGGGTTTACAACCAATCAGAAGGCAGAACAGAATTCTATTTAAGGACAACCCCCCTTTTGAGCAGAGAGACGTTGCTTCAGGGAGAGACTAGCGAACGGAAAGCGGTTAAGGCTCTTAGTTCTGACCTCTTTGGCTTTTCTCTTTACTTTGGCTTTGTGTGTTTCTTTTTCCTTATAAATACAGCTACAGTGTTTCTTTTTTCTTATAAAATACAACTACACCCATTATTCACTTCCGCCTCTTCATATCACTTGTGTTCTACCAAGCCCCTTGATATTAGTCAGGGTTCTCTGAAGGATGAGAATCAGTGGAGTGAATATATGTGTGATATGTACATAATATAACACTATATGCATAGTATATAAAATAATATATTAGGACAACTTAAATTGAAATAGTATCAACAGGTGAATCCCAGCTAAGAGACTGAGAACCTGCTATTGCTCATTACTTGTGATGGGGCACCTCAGCAGTTGGGATCGTCTCACTAGGTAGGCCAACAACACCATAGCTGCTCAGTCCACAAGGCTGGTACCTCCACAGTCCCAACAAGCACTGAAACCCTTGAGGCTTCCTAGAGAGTTACTGATCTGGAGTCCAGGACATGTTCCTGGAAGTGTTTGTTCTGATATCAGTGAAGGAATCAGCAGCAGAGACAGGATAAATCAACCCACAGTAGGAGGGAAGGCCAAGCCAGCACAAGGCAAGTCATCATCCCCTGCCTTACCCTTGGCTTGTGGGTGGGTCTTCTACCACCAAGGCAATCAGGACACTTCTTCAGGTGAGAATCCCTGTCAAGTGAATCTAATTTGTGGCTAGTTGACACTAGAATCAACCACAATATCCTCCATGAAGATGTTTCTTCCCTTCTTATGGGACTCCTAACAGTGGGTGGGGGGAACATCTCTGACTCTTTTGCCTGCACTCGGGACCCTTTTACTCCTACTGGGTTGCATCATCTACATTGATATGAGTAGTTGTGCCTAAACTTATCGTAATTTGTTATTCATGTTCGATTTAATATCCCTGAGAGGCCTGCTGTTTTTTTTTTTGGGGGGGGGGACGGGTATTTGGAGAAGGGGAGGGAGATGATGTAGAGGTGATGATCTGCAGTTTGCCTTCCTAGTTCCCTAGCAGAGTCTTGTTTGTTTTTCTAGTCTTAGCCATTCTGACTGGGATTAGATAAAATCTCAGATAGTTTTAATTTCAAGTTTCCTGATAGGATATTGAACACTCTTTTCAATACTTTTTACTCACTTGCGTTTCTCCTTTTGAGAAAGGTCTAGCCAGTCCCATAATCAATTTTAATTGGATTGGTTGTTTTCTTAGTGGTTTTTTTCTTATGTCTTTGCATATTCTTTACAGTGATCCTTAACTGATTTAATGCTGGTGAAGATTTTCTCCCATTCTGAAGGCTGCTACCTTAGAATAACAGTTTCTTTCATGGTTTGTACGCATTTTAACTTCATGAAGTCATACTTCTTGATTAATGGCTGCATTTCCTGTGTGGAGAAGATTCTATACAGAAAGGTCTTAACTGAACCTATATCCTGATGGACTCCTATAATTTGCCATAGAAGGTTCAGAATTTTAGGTGTGATGGGAGCCATAAGCCTAAATGACCCCTGACACACATGCCGCCATATTTGGGCTTCTCTCCTCTTTTCTGAGATCTAGGCCTTGCTTAAGTCTCCATAGCACCAGAACCTCTTCTCAGAAATCAGGTGACTGAGCTGCAGTTAGGCAGTTAGGCAAGAATAGATAATCCCCATAGCAACATTCCCTGCTGGCTGAACAACCCATGATTAAAGTCTCCTCCCTGCTTGCATCCCCCTTAGCCCCCGCCTATATATGCCTTAAGAGGAAAATAAAATTTTGGAACTTGATCAGACATTCAGTCTTGCTTTCATTCTTTGTGTCTCTTGTCCCTCTCATTTGCCAGCCCTCCCTTCAGGTCCCCGTTGAAGACCCCACTGGCTGGGGCAAGATGTAACTGTTCTGTTGGAAGCTCCACCTCAGCCCCTCCTCCCTCTCTAAATCCAGCCACTCAGAAAGGACACTAAGCAATGGCTCCTCCCACAGAGCCACTCGAGACTGAGCATACAGGGTACTTAAGTTCTAGTCCATTGACCTGCCACATGATTTCTCTTCCTTCCTTCCCCCGAGATCACCCAGGAATGCTCTGCTCAGATTAAACCTAGCCTTGTTAAGCTGGCTTGATTTGGCTTTTTGCATACAGGGAGAAACCCCCATTACAGGGGAGTCAAAATACTTATCAGTAACCGTGAAGTCTTTGATAGATTTGAAACTGATTTTTGGACAAGGTGAGTGATAACAATCAAGTTTCATCTTCTGCATGATAAATACAGAGTTTTCTCAACACAGTTTCTTGAAGATGCTATGTATTCTCCAGTATTTATCTTTGCCATACACATCAAAAAATCAGGTGACTGTAGGTGTGTGGATTTATACCTAAGACCTTGGTACTAGTCCTTAGATCGATCTGTGCTTTTCTGATAGGACCATGCAATTTTTGCTGCGATAAATTGAAATTAGTATCTTAGATTTTTAACAGTGAAGAGACACCATGACCAAGGCAACACATAAAAGAAAACACTGAATTGGGTGCTTGCTCAGAGAATAAGAGGGTCAATGGATGCACATCATGACTGTGGCAACAAGCAGGCTTAGTGCTGGGGCTGAAGATAAGAGTTGAGCACTGTACACTTCTTTCAATATTCATCCACTGAGGGATGTGTAATATCCATCATATACCATCAATAAGTTGAGGACTGACTCCAAAAATTATAAAGGAGTTTTCTGAGCCCTGTGGATATGTGGAAAGGAGAACACTCAGTCCCTGATGGTGGGAGAGAAAATTGGAACAGCCACTAAGGTAATTTGTGAGGAAGCTCCACAGACACTGAAAATAGATTCCCCAGAAGATTCAGCAGTGTCACTCCAGGGCATAATCCCAAAGGATTCTATATATCCAACTACAGAGCTACTTGCTCATCCATGTTCATTCATGCTCAGTTCACAATATCCAGGAAAATGGAAACAGTTTAGACAGCCTTCAGTTGTGGAAAGGGTAATGAAAATATGGCACCAGGACAGAATGGAATATCACTCAACTGTTAAGCAAACTGAAACAACAAAATTAATGGCAATGGATGGAGCTGGGAGCATCCTTCTGAGTGAGGTAACACAGGCCCAGAAAGATGAACATCATTTCATTTCTCTCATTTGTGGATGTTAGCTCTCACTCTCCAGATATGTGTGTTCTGTTTGGAATGCCCACAGAGGTTTTGAAATTACTATGGTGCCATGGGTGGAACCATCAAGAGAGGAGATCTAGTACGCACTGGTAGAAAGAGTTAAAAGAAAATTATGGGTAAAGAATAGTTAATGTGGGAAGTGAGGGGAGCAGATAAGGTAGAGGAAGGAAAATGGGAGGGATAAAGAGCACTGAAGGATTTGAAACAAGTTGTATAGAAACCTACCACTGCAGACATTTCCTACAATAATCTATGCACATATAAAAGGAGCTAAGATAGACTTGTCCTCTACTAGGACAAGTCTGTCCCTTCAAGACACCACAGGGTAACAAATAAAAAGCCCAGTACCAGGACATAGCCTGATTTTTTTAGGTGGTTTCCAGTAAGCTCCCAGACCATTACAGGTCACTGTCAGTGCCCTTGTCTACCTTCCAGAACTTGATGGTAAGACACTATTAGTGAAGACACCATATTACTTGAGTCAGAGAACATGGAGAGATCAAGACAATACTGACTAGAAGTTTCATCCCCACTGGCTAGCTTTCACGGTGCTAGAAGGTTCTAGTGACAATGCCAGGGAGGGCAACGAATTATTAATCATGTGAAACTGTGAACTCTGTGAGCTAGAATAGTGACTGGCCAGACAAGACATACCTACCAGTGTACTCATGGCAAAAAATGTCTTGGGAGTAAGCACCTGCTTCCTGATTGGATTTAACAGCTTCTCCACAAGATGAAACCTGTATCTGGGCAAGAACCTAAGGTTTGACAGATCATAGACTCGAGGTGAGAATTACTATTAATATTCTACTTCATGGACAAAATATTAAGCCACCTCCTAATGAGTTATCCTTATGCCTACATAATAAGGCATCTCTCACCCCTCATCATGGAAGCTTGTGTTTGCAGTAGATGATCATCAGTCCAGAGACCCACAACTGGCCAACATTCAGAGAACAGAACACTGAGGAATATCCAGCCCTAAATGGAAGATGTTAATTCTACCTCCAAAGGCACAGGGATGGCTGTGGAAGAAAGGGGTGAAAGGACTGGAAGAGCTAGAGTTGGTGGACGATGACAGGGAAACAGTGTCTTCTGGACACAGCAGGACAGCTCCTCGTATGAACTCACCATGGTTGTGACAGCATGTGTAAGATCTGTTGAGCCTAAGCTGGACTGAATACTAACATGGACAGGGAGTTGAGACTGAGAAGAATTAATGAACCCCAATTTACAGTCATGAGAAAATAAGGTTGTAGTCAGAGAGGAGAAAATGAGTTTTGTCTTGAATGAGACTAAAATTGACATCTGCACAGGACTCTAGGAGATGTTTTGTGTGATCAGTTCAGCCTGCACTTGTGGAGTCCAGGGTCAGAAAAATTATCTTTCAAGGGTTTGTGTTCATGATATATAGTATGCTGCTTCTCTGTGTTTGCCCTGCGTCCAAGCCCCACATTCCACTCCTTTACTATCTTAGGACTGTCCGGCATTTGCTGACAAGAAATGAAGCGATAATAGAATGAAAATCAGCTGATAGTTTCATTTTCTCTTTCTTCTTCTTGGAAATGCAAGTGATTCTGAAAAACATTAAGATCCATAAGTTTAATGATTGGCCAAAAGACACTGAGAGGGAAGGGGCAGAAGGCAGAAGAGTGAATAAATCCTGCCAACTGTCTTGAACCTGCTGCTTTCTGCAGAGGAAGCAGAGGTGGGTTTCAAGGAAATGACTGGAGCATAGTGGAGTGTGGTTCCTGCAGCTGACCTACAGTGAGCAAATCCACTGGACACAGGATAATCTGGTAAGTGGAAAGCAGCATTCATATCTAACTTCTAACCATCACCATCTCTTTTCTCAAAAGAGCTGATAGGTAACAAGACATTAGGAACATGCCCTGAGAATGAGGGTCCTCAGTTTGGAAGCTAAGGAGCTTTGGTGGGAGGCAGGCAGGACAAGCTTGTGGATGGTCTTCACAGAATACCCAAGTTGTTTTTGGTAAAAACACATCCAGTGGTTTTGGCTTGCCTCTTATTCCTCTCCTAAAAATGGTTGTAGGTAGATGATCCAGATAATGGACTGTCTCTGCAGTGTGCATGAAGTTTGTTGTATCTTATCTCAAATTGCCTCCTGGTTCAGAGTCAACTATTCAATTCCTTACATCCCGAGGCCTCTGGCCTGTGGAGAACAGATCTCTCTGCATGCTGCTGCTGCTTCTGGAGCTGGCTGTGGAATTCTGTGCCCAAAGAATCTTCTTCACTGTGCTTTTCTTTATTGTAGAGCAGGAGTGCTAAGGATCTTCACTCTATCCATGAGGAACTTGAACTGTGTCAGGATGTGGTGATAGCTGTCACTTAGGCAGGCTTCCTTTTGTAATGTTTGCTGTGTCACAGCCTTCTTGTTCCCTGTGTTCACATTCAGTGGACAGACCTTGCAGACAACTGTCACACCTGAGTCTGCATCACAAATCCAGGAGCTGGAACTGAAAGAATGAGAGGGAGGTGAAAAGATAGAACAGCTTGTGTGCTGCAGGGACGTTCTGTCTGTGCCCTGTGAGTGACTGTCCCCTTCAACAGGAAATCTGGCTGTGGTATTTATTTAACCAGGTTTACCTTCTCTAGCTTCCTGTTGACATTCTCTTTACCCACCCCTTCCCATCCTGTGTCTGCATTCAGACTGAACAAAGTTCTGCAGCTCTGGTTTCCTGCACAGCTGTCCCCAACTGTCCTATAGATTGGACAAGGGCTGTCTGTTCAGTGAGTCTGTGTGTGCTTGTGCTCATATGCACAATGTAATTCTAAGGACATCCCTGATTTGTGTTAGACTGTTTTTGTGCTCTCCCCAGACTCTTGGCACCCACTGTTTTTGAATGGAGTAAGACCTTAATTTCCCACCGAGCAGTTAGAACTACAGAACAGGCACAAATGTTCACAGCAAAGTCCAAGTGTTTCCTCATAGTCCTCATTCATTGTGATGACAACCCACCATACACTTGTGTGCTGGTCATGAGGAAGTGAGCAAGACAACAGTACTTCCTGTGACCTGAGGTTCATTACACTGTGTAAGGCTGACAGCAAATGACCCTAGACAGATACGCATTGTGTAGCAGCAAGTGCTGTGGAGAAACTGAAGCATAATGAAAGGATGGCCAATGATAGAGGCAGGAACATTTTTACATCCCAATGTGAACATAAATCCTGAATTCTGCCTAACTGACGCAGAACCTAGAGAAAGGTGATTAACAGCCCTGTAGCTACTGGGTAGTGCACAGAGACATGGAAGCCATCACAAAGTACAAAGTCCTGAGATGAGAAGACAGCCTGAGATAAGAGGGAGGCTAGAATTCAGACACCATTGGCTTCAAACAGGTAATAATGGAGTTCAAAGGTTTGTTGTATGTAGTGAGTTCAAAGGTTTATTGTATGTAGTGTGTGTACTGGATACCTAGTGAATGATCCCTGAGTGAAATGGGAATCTTTATAATGACTTTCAGAATTTACTTGACATGTTATGATTTCAGTATCAATAGGATAACTCTGACAATTGGATCATCCATGTTGTTGCAAGAAGAGTCACAGGAAATAGAGTAATGTCGACGACATAATCAAAGCTGAAATTTAGGAGGGATCTTGAAGAAGATAATGTAGATGGAATGATCAATTGTGATTGGATTTGAAAATAGAGTTTAAGTGTGCAAACTGATTTGATATGGGTAAGACACACAGACAGAGGAGGCTCCAGGGTGGCAGTGGGGATTTGCTGTTTCCTTAACTGACGGTAAGGTCCATCATGCTGCCATAGGAGGCCTTGTATTCAGATTTGTGGAGAATAAAAGGCAGATATATGAGATCTGAACTAAGCACCCCACAATCAAACTCAGGTCTTTAGCCCTAGCAGCAAGAATATTTATCTGCTGAGCCATCTTACTGGACTTGATTGTCATTCTTTTTGAGAGAGGATCTCAAGTAGCCCAGGATACCCTCTAACTCACTGTGTACGAAGGATGACTTGAAATCTTGACTCTTTTACTTCTATTCCCCGAGTACCAGAATTACAGGGATCCACAAGTACCTGCATTTGATGAGGTGCTGGGGATTGAACCCAAGGCCTTATTCATGCTGGCAAAGCTCTCTACCAATTGACCTATATCTCCAGTGCACAGTTAGATTGAGTTCATAAAATAAAATGCTTAAAAGAAAATAGTGAATCTAAATGATGACTTGAGGACACTGAAATGTTGTATTGAATAAATGGATTTTAACATGGACTTTAAGGGTAAAGAACTTTTATATTATTGCAAGTTTATATTCCTCATGGAGAAGAGCTCCAAGTCATGAAAAGGACATAAGGAAAGTAAATCTAGGCAAATTAAGAATTATTTAGACAAGATACAATAGCTGAATTTACTGAAATCTTTTAAAAACAAAAATGAAAAAGACAAATTAGATTCATGTGATTAATGGAGAGATTTAGCATTGATTAAACACTGATGTTAAGTATCATTCATTATTACTTATTTCGCATTATGTAAAGCTAGATGAATGTTGATTAAGTTTGTATTCATTTGAAGGCACACACTGAGGCAAGTGTGAACAGATGTAGAAGACATCTTGGATTTGATATAGAAAACTCCAGTCAGGTTAGATGCAACACAGGTGCTCATGTTTTTATAGTTGTTGATGCTGGCTAAAGGACTCTTGCAGATTTTTATATTATTTTCTCTTACTTTTCTTAAGTTTTAATTTTTCCATAATGAAAAGTTGAGTTTACAGCTAGTAGAAATTGTTCTAGTTTCCTTTCTATTATGTTTAGAAACAACATGACTGAAAGTAGTTTGAAAAGAAAACAGTTTTGGGGGGATTACACATCCTGAACACAGTCCAATGCTGAAGGCAGTCAGGGCAGAAACTCTGCAGGAATACAGGTAGGAACAATGGGAGAATGCTGTTTGCTGGCTTGCTCCCCATAGTTCAATGTTGTGGAATAATCTTTTTGTATATTGTGAAGATGTGTCTTTCCAAGGCACCTTCTGATTGGTTTAATAAAAAGCTAAATGGCCACTATCTAAGCAGGAGAGATAGACAGGACAGCCAGCCAGAGAACTCTGGCGGGGGGTGGGGGGGAAGAAAGGCAGAGTCACCAGCAGACAAAGAGGAAGCAGCATGGCAGTATTGAGTATAGGTAACCTGGCCACGTAAAAGAATGTCGACAAAGATATTGGTTAATTTAAGTTATGAGCTAGTTGGAAATAAGCCTAAGCTATCAGCCAATCTTTTATAATTACTAATAAGTCTCCATGTCATAATTGGGGAGCTAGAGGTCCCAATGAAAAAGTCTGACTACAATTGAATAAATAATGCTTTCTTAAATTACCTACAAATAACTGTCCAGAGGTATGCCATCCCCAATGGACTGGGGCCTCCCACATCAATCATAAATCAAGAAAATACCCCATAGGCATGCGCCAGTCCAATCTGATGGAGATAATTCCTCAAATGAGTATTTTTCCTCCAAAAGGACTTCAGATTATATCTTGTTGAAAACAAAAAGCACAAATACATGGTAACTAGTCAATATCAGACCATAACTAAGACTGCAGCACAGAGAACACAGTGCTACATGCAAAGACACCTTCAATCTCTTGCAACTCATTCTCCCTTCCTTCTTTCAGGGCCCTTTTTCAATACAGCCATGGGTCAGTTATTCTCTGATACGTCTAACGACAAAGACCATGGAGATTTGGTGTCCAGCTTCACTATATATTTTAACAAGATCAAGACAGAAAACAAAATCTTTTCTCAGGAAACCATCCATTTAATAGAATACCATCTGAAAAGAGGAAACATTCAGGGGGCAAACTCGGCAATCAGCGATGCATTAAAAACTATTGATGACATCCCAATCAACATTGCTGTGACAGGAGAGTCTGGAG